>JAOTRH010458476.1:0-29055 GCA_034768845.1 Heliamphora exappendiculata | reverse complement strand
GAAGCTCTTCTTTCAACTAATTACATTCTTAATAAGATATCCCACAAGCAAACAAATAAGTGACCTTATAAATTGTGCAAAGGTCGAATGTATAACTATAAATTCTTAAGAGTGTAGAGGTGTTTTGCAAAAGTAGCAGTGCCTACACCAAAGAGGTTTAAATTAGGACAAAAAACTGTTAACTGTGTATTCACCGGTTATGCAAATAATAGTAGTGCTTATTGGTTTTTGAGTTACAATGCTGAAGTTACAAATATGCATGTTAATACTATTATTGATTCAAGAATGTGGTGTCCTTTGAACATATATTTTCTTGTAATTTTAGACAAGAGACAAGTTCTGTAAAAGAAAATTATAACACTACTCAAAGTAGTGATCATGATGAAGACCAAGAAGGAGAAGATAATGAAGAACCTAGACATAATAAATGGGCTACAATATCCAAATACTTTGGTCCAAATTTTCTAACATTTTTTGTTAGAAAATTAGCCTCGAACTTATAAAGAGGCATTGTCCAGTACTGAAGCACCTTTCTCAAAAGCGGCTGTGAATAGTGAAATTTATTCTATCTTTCATAACCAAACATAGGAACTGGTAGATCTTCCACCTGGTTGTAAACATCTTGGGTACAAATGGATATTTAAGAGAAAGATGAAGGTGAATGGTTCAATTGATAAGTACAAAAGAAGGCTTGTGGTCAAATAATACTGACAAAAAGAAAGTCTTGATTACTTTAACGTATATTCACTAGTTATATGAATAACGTCTATGCATATGCTAATTTTCATAACTGCATTATTTAATCTGAATATACATCAAATGGATGTGAAGACGGTATTCTTGAATGGTGAATTAAATGAAAAGATTAAATGAAGACGGCATTCTCAAAATCTACAAGTGGATATGTCATCACTCTCAGAGGTGCAGCTTTGTCTTGGAAGTCTTTCAAATAGACATGCATTGTTAAGTCAACAATGGAAGCGAAATTTATAGTCTTTGATAAAAATGGGAAAGAAGCAAAATGGCTACGCCATTTCTTAGAGAATATCCCAGTGTGGTCTAAACATATGTCAGCAATTTGCATTCATTATGATAGTCAATCTGCAATTATAAGAGCACAGAGTAATTTGTATAATGGTAAGTTACAACATATATATCGTAGACACAATACCATTAAACAACTGCTCTCAAATAAAATTATATCCATTGAGAACATAATGTCAAAAGATAATATCATGGATCTGTTAACTAAAGGTTTGACCAGAGAGCAAGTGAATTATTCATCAAGAAAAATGAAATTAAAGCCTATTACTAAAGAGACACCATAACGGAAACCCAACTAGCTGACTAGAGATTCCAAGAACTAGATTCAATGGGCCAATCGAATTATGTGTGACTCTGAGGGGATCACTAGAGAGATAATCTTCTACCTATTTTTATGATGAAATAGTAATGTCTGCAGCGTCACATAAGATAAGCTATACTTTTAATGATTCTTATACCTTTGATATCCAAGTGAGGTATGGCAGGATACTCTTAATTAGAATCACCTAAATGAGTATCATGAATAACCAGGCATATTTATGGCCAAAATAAACACAACTATGAAAACCAAGCTGTGATAAGAAAGATTCTATATATGTGAACTCTATTATCTTGGTTTACACAAATGGATGAACAATTCAAGATATTATGTTCACTGATTAGTAGTAAGCCTGATAGTTTCTCACGAGGGAGGGTTCAAAGCCAAAAGCTACATATCTTATATAGAATTTTTCATTTATTAAACTCTCTGTGTCTGTCACGCCCAAACTTCGGGTCACGCGAAAAGCCACAAAACAACCACTAAACTGCCCAAACAAAAGAAATTTAAAAATCAGAAGACCAAACAAGACCAAATAAGGCCAAAATCTTTGTAAAAACGTACTACCGATGATTTATTAATTTAGAAGAATAACCAAAAGACTACAGTTATAGCCCCACAAGCTAAGCCTTTAAAAACAAAATACGTGTTTTGAATAGAAAATTTTTTCGTTTTAAAAGAAGCTTAGGCCATTCCAAAATCTATTTCAAAGCACAAAGGTTTATGTGAAGCAAAAACTATTTTAAAAAAACCCGTTTGTAAACCGTTAATCCCAACAACGATAAACGTAGTATGAAACTACAAAAAACAACAACCAACCCAAGGTTCTCTCAAAAGTATTAAAACATGCATACATCCATAGAATAGTATACGATTTACAACATGTTATCTCAAAACATGAAACATATGCAGAAATGTATAAACTACCTAACAAAGACAAGATAACAGGATCTTGTCATCAGCCTCCTCCGGGCATCACCAGGTCAACCTACTGGACCAAGCTTACTTGAAAAAGGTTTTACAGCAAAATCCCACACCGTGAGCTGAAGCCTAATAAAAACAGATTATAAAGCTGTAAAGCAGATTATGTAATCATAAGCATACAAGCTCAACCACAGGAGCTAAAAAAGTTTTTCATCCTGAAAATCACCAGTTTTTCATCAGGCTAACACGAACCTCAAAACGATTTTATTTCAGAAAATCCTACATTTTCGTCCTCAAAACCATGCATATCACATAGTGGGAGCTAACTCAACCACAAATCCAAAAGGTTTTACATCATAAAACTCTAAGTTTTCCCATCAAACTCCCAAAACAGTTTTCCTTTCACAACCAAACATTTAAACAATGCAAAAATTACATTTTACAGTTGAAGGAAAACGGTAAGCAAAATGTCATTTTTCCACTCGGATCACACACTGAGAAAAGATAAAAGATATTTTCCACTCGGAGCACACAGCCGAGAAAAAAGTAAAATGAATCCAATGTACCGACTCCGTCACAAGGGGACAGAGGTAACAACTATAGACTCCTGCCCATTACCTAGTTCCAACATCACTCAAGACCTGCTAGGTAATGCCAAGTTCTATACGGAGCACCACGACGTAAAAGCTAACTTTACGGGCAACAATCCGAGGAAAAAGAGCACCCAAACTGACCTTCTTTATGGGAACTACCCCGAAGGATAACAAAGGTACCTACACTGTGCAAGTTTTTGGACTTTCACCGATGGCAACTCGTGCCAAATAGCCGTCTCCCGGCACATTTAGAAAATTATTTCATAAAAAATCGTACCGTAGCTCAACTATGAAAATATTTCTGTAAAATACATTATACATGTATATAGATGCATCAATCAACATAGAGATCAACAAAATATTTCAAAATATTTTTTCTGTTTTCAATAAAACGTTTCAAAACTTGAGACTCAACCCCAAAGGCGAGCTCTAAACTTCCAAAACACCAAGTGTTGAGATTTTCATCAAAAATCACCATTTTCCACCGTTTTCAAGAACACCCTTTGAAAATTATAAAATCACATGCCATAAGTTGTAATAAGCCAAAAAAAAGCGAAAAATATACTTTTTACCCGAAAAACTAAGGTTTAAACATAAGTATGACATTTAATGTATTTTTTACCCGGTAAAAACACATATAATTACATACAACACCCTTATACAATAGTAGGGTCTAAAATCTTACTTCGGTGAGTCAAAACTTGAAGTCTCAGAAATTGAACCTCGACGAAACTAAATTATGTCTGACTATATGCGAAGCCCCTAGCACCAACACCAAGAATTCACAGTTCAATCGCTGAAAATCGAGCCCCGGGCCCATTAAAATTTAGAGAGAAGGCAGAGAGAAAATCAAATCTGAGATGAAAATATCCCAAAAATATCTCAAAATATCTCCAATGCTTGATATTTATAAGAAAACGCCAAAACACACAGGTCAATGGACTGAAACCCCATTCTAGTCGACTGAAAAATCTTTTGAAAAATCAAAATATCTCACCGCCTCAAGTCCAGTTGACTGGACCCTCTTGGTCAGTCGACTGAACTACCAAAAACCCCACTCAATTGACTGAACTCACCCCTTCAGTCGACTGAAATCGTCACTGAAATTTTCTCAAACTGTTTTCTGCTACATAACAGGTTTTATAGCCTAAACACTTGCCAAACAAACTTTTTTCGAACCCGAATAAGTGTAAAACTCATACGCACATGTTGTTCTATTTCGAAGAAACAAAACCCCAACATACCGAGATCAAAGATTAATTCAAACTCCGTCAACACTTAAATTATTTTCAAAATAAACTGGGTCAGGGTCTCACAGTGTCTATATCTAGTTACATTTCTTTTTCATCAAATTCCATTCATGTGGGGGATTATTAGAGAAAATGTGGGTTTTGAACATTTTGAACATGGTTTTTGGCTAAAACATTGAAACTAAATAATTTTAGATAGGATTAATCTTTTTTTATGATTGCAAGTTCTAATATATTTATCTCTATGAGTAGAGTAATCATAAATTTTGTAACATTTAAAATCGTTAACGGGTGAATGAGAAATTGACTCTAAAAGTATGCCATTGAAATTGACAAAAGTTGATAACTTTGTTCAATCCCACATTAGTTGGGAGAGCGGTACCCACTTAAGGGTGGGTTCGACCAAACCTCACAAGCGCACATGCGCGTCGTCGTCGTCGTCGACTGCCCATCCGATCAACTTGATGGTTGTGCTGAGCCAGGCTAAGCTAGCTCGAGTTCGGGGGTTGTAGGTTATGGGCTACGGCTTGAGTCAACTCTTATCTTTTTGCGAAAAAATTATTTAAATTTTTATGTTTTGAAAATTTTAATTATTTAAATTATTTCAAAATTCTATTACTATTTTTATATGTTGGAATAAAAACGGACCGTTGGAGTTTGAACTTGGGCCGTGCATGTTTGGTAGTCCAACCGCAAGGCTGATTCGATATGGTGATTATTTGGGTTCAGACTGAACAAGCACCAACTAAGCCTATTTAAAGCCTGGTACTCTGCTAGTTTGAAGATTTAACAAATCCAAAATCTTTCCCTCCTTTTATGCTTATGCTGCTTTTGCTTCATCTCTGCATTTTTTAACATTCTGTGACGGAAAATTTTAAACACAGTTTGCGTTCGCTGAATTCTTAGATTGATGTGCTGCTTTTAAGAATTTTCGATCGTTGTATCCTAAGAGACATACGTTGTTCAACTCGAAACACCATTACGAGGGCAGTTTTGTCTTAAGCAGATCATGTTAAACACGAGTCTCGATCTACAATACTTCTATAACAGGTTCATTTATTTTGGGTATTTTCAATTTCGCATTTTTGTTATTTGCGTACAATTTTGTTTCCCGTCTTATTTCCTGCATTTGTTCTATATTTATTGTTTTCAATTTTTCGTACACACAGATTGTTTAGTTCTATTTTTCTAGATTTCTGTTATCGTCTTTTTGCAGTTTTTGTTATACTGCTTTTCTGTACACTGCCATTTGGTTGGTATTCAATTGTCCAACAAGGGGTCCTTTTGTGACCCAAGTCACAGTAGGTGTACTTAAGACCCTTTTACATTTTAATTTAGATTTTATAATTTGATTGGAATTTTTTATTATTTTAGGTTCATTGTGTAGGTAATTCCTGTAAACATAAAGGTAAACAAGCATCGTTATTCATATGATTGAAGCATATTTAAAAAAAACAATTTATAGAATTTTAAGAATAAATGTATGATATTGAGGCAAGGAACTATTGATTACGTTGAAGATCTCATCACACAATGTTCCTGATATCGGCAGTGGCAATGACAGTGGTGCTACATGTGACCATGGTGTGACAGTGACACGAGAAAGTAGGAGAGGGAGAGGGGCTGTGCATTGGATCGAAAAGGGTATAGGGAGGAAAATTTTCCGTGCCCTACCGAGTCCCCACATGCCCTCTCTCCAAGTTTTACCGATATTTTTTATCTCCGTTAATAAGTGGGGCAGGGACAGTATTTGTTTTTCTTGTCCCGATTTATTCCGTCTCGTCTCTAATTATATAAATTAAATATTTTTTATTTATAAATACAGATATAAAATTTAGTTTTTAAAATATAATGCTTCAAAAATATAAAAATATTATATTTATATGTTATTTTATCTTCTATTTTTTTTATCTTTCCTCATTATAATTATAATTATTCATCAATTATTATTTTTATGATATTATTTATATCTCTCATTAATATCATTATTTTTATAATTTATTAATTATCTTCGATATTTTTCAGCTGACGAGCTACCCTAATAAAATAGGAGAGAGGAATCGGGGATCACAAAATCGGTCCTGTCTTGCCTTATCCCAGCCCGCGTCATTGCCATTTCTAAGAGGGTAACAAAATATTAGAGCATGAAGGATTTGGGTTTTAGTCGACCCCGCAAAAAAGGGGAAAAGGGTAGTAATCATACTACCTTATAAAACAACTTAGTTTTGATAGATATGTTATTAAATGATGTAGTTTTGTATGAAAATTTTTTAGACGGAAAAAATTATCATCACAAATAAATTATTTTTGTGACTACAATAATTGCGGCTATTGTAGTGTTGTCGTAAATAATTAATTTTTATTTATTTGTGTCATGATCTTTTTCTATTTCAAAATATTACTTTTCACGACGAGATTTGAGGTGGTGCAAAAAACCTCCAAAGCAAAAAGTGGTTTTTCTAGTAGTGTTGAAAATTCCTACCTCAAAGTCCAAAAAAAATTTGTAGAGGTTAGTGGAAAAAGTCATGAATGAGTTCACTAATCCCACTAATCAAACAAAATCAAATGCCCGTTGTTAAAAAATTTCATGTGCAAAATATGTGTATAAATAGCAAATAGTAGAAAATAAATTCATGGAGACCAGTGAAGCATGTGGCCAGAAAAAATAGCACGATAAGCAATTTCATCATTCTCACTCAAATTTTGAAAAGAGTTCAATTGCGTAGGACCCGGGAGTGTGCTGTGTTTAAAGGGATGTAGGCTCGTGCTATGTTTTATTTGGAGAGTTTTTGCGAGTAAATTTTTATAATCGAATCCGTTTATTACGTAGAACTCGTCGAGTTTGTTTAATGTGTTAAATTTTAGATTCATCCGATACCTGTAACTAAGTGATTGATTAATATTTGTTTAACAATGATTTTTTAAAAATTATAATTTTTATTTATTTATTTATAAAATAACATTAGGAGATCTTATTCAATCACTTAGTTACAAGTATCGGACTAATCTAAAATTTTATATACTAAATAAACTCGACAAGTTCTACGTAATGAATGAAATTGATCATCAAAATTGGTTCATAGAATATCCCAAACAGGACGCAGCAGAGCGTGCTGTAGCTCCCCATTTTGCGATTGTATAACCAAGGTTCCGCATTTGGCATAAAACTTTGGACAGAACGTTAACAAGACAAGCTCTTAAAATTTTTATTCACTAATTGTTGAAGCATATTTAGAGGTGTTATATATCAGTACTTGGTGTGTAGATACATGAGCAACTAATCATGTCTATAATTCTTTGTACGGGTTCTAAGAAATCAAACAGCTCAGCGATTGGGAGATATATCTACAAATGGGCAATAATACAAGGATAGTATTAGTTGCAGTGAGAGATGTCATTCTCGATTTTAGTAGTGATAGAATTTTAATTTTAAAAAATTGTCTTTATGTTCCTTCTAAACTAATTAAGGATAAGTACTTTATTTATTTTAATAATTTTGTGGTTATTAAGGATAATAAATATTTTATTTATTTTGGTATATTGGTGGATGATCTATATATTACAACTCCTACATCTCTACACTGCAACGAAAAAAATTGAATAATACATTTAATCTGCCGTTTAAGATAAATGAATCTTTTAAAATAAACCAAACTTATCTTTTGTACTTACACCTAGGGCATATAAATCTCAAAAAAATAAATAGATTGGTTGAAGATAGACTTTCAAGTTCATTAGAAGTTGATGCACTTTCAATCTGTAAATCCTATTTGGAGGAAAAAATGATTAAGAGGTCGGTTTTTGAATAAAGACTATAGAGCTAAAGAACTGTTGGAACAGGTTCACTCTGATGTATATGGACCTATGACTATCTAGGTTAGAGGAGGTTTTGAGTATTTTATCACCTTTATTGATGGTTACTCAAGGTATAAGTACATTTATTTGGTACACTGTAAATCTGAATACTTTGATAAATTCAAAAAAATTTAGACAGAAATTGAGAAGCATCTAGGTAAATGTATCAAGACATTACAATCTAACCGTTGTGGCGAATACCTCTTTAGAGAGTTTATGGATTATTTGTCAATTGAAGTGATTATATCCTAGTTGACTGCACCAGGCACTCTATAGTGAAATGGTGTAACAAAAAGAAAGAATAGAACTCTTATGGAAATGGTAAGATCTATGATGAATTATTCAGAATTACCTGATTCGTTTTGGGGATTTGTATTATAACTCCTATATCTCTACACTGAAACGAAGAGAATTAAATGATACATTTAATTTGCCGTTTAAGAGAAATGAACCTTTTAAAATGAACCAAACTTATATTTGGTACTTACACGTAGGTCATATAAATCTCAAAAGAATAAATAGACTGCTTGAAGATAGACTTTCAAGTTCATTAAAAGTGGATGCACTTTTAATCTGTGAATCCTATTTGGAGGAAAAATTATCCGGGAGGCCATTTTCGACTAAAGGCTATAGAGCTAAAGAGCTGTTGGAACTGATTCACTTTGATGTATGTGGACCTTTGACTATTTAGGCTAGATGAGATTTTGAGTATTTTATTATATTTATTAACGATTATTCAAGGTATGGATATATTTATTTGATACACTGTAAATCTGAATACTTTAAGAAATTCAAAGAATTTTAGGCAGAAACGGAAAAGCGTTTAGGTAAATGTATTAAGACATTACAATCTGACCATGGTGGCGAATACCTCTTAGGAGAGTTTATGAACTATTTGTCAATAAAAGAGATCATATCCTAGTTAACTGCACCGGGCACTCCATAGCGAAATTGTGTAGCCAAAAAAAATAGGACTCTTATGAAAATGGCAAGATCTATGATGAATTATTCAGAATTATCCGATTCATTTTGGGAATTTATAGTAGAGACAACGGCCTATATTCTAAACTTAATACATTCTAAGTCAGTACCTTCTACACCCACAGAATTGTGGATCCGACGCAAGCCTAATCTAAGACATATTCGGATTTAAGGTTATCCAACACACATGCTGAAAGGGAATACAGATAAGTTGGAACCAAGGACAGAAGTCAGTTTGTTTGTTAGGTATCCTAGGAGATTGAAGGGTGATTTATTTTATAATCCTAGGAATAAGAAGGTAATTTTCAGTACCAATTTCCAATTCTTTGAAGAAGATTATGTAATGGACCACAGGTCCGAAAGTAGAAATGTTCTGCAAAAACTAAGAGGAAGTACCAGTAGTATAAAAAAAGCACCACGAGAAAGAGTCATCGATATCCTATTGTCTTGTCATAGTATGAGAATTATCAGGCACATGCAGATCTTGAACTAGATTATGGTGCTACTATTGACATGCCGGTATCACAACTAGAGGAGTATATGGGTGATAGTGTACTGGGTACAGAATTAACACAACATGTCACTGTTAGTACACAGACACAGATAGTGTCTCGTCATACTAAGAGAGTTGTTCATCAACCCAATCAATATATGTTATTAGGAGAGTCTTTTGACAGGGTCCCAAGAGAACTGGGTACTGAACCCTGTAACTATAGCGAACCACTCCAAGATAAAGATACATAACTTTGGCAAAGGGCTATAAATTTTGAGATGGAATCTATATAGTCAAATCAGGTTTGAGAACTTGTAGAATCACCCGAAAGGATAAAATCTATTGATGCAAATGGATCTATAAGAAGACGAGAGAAGTAGATAGAAAGGTACAAACTTTCAAAGCTAGGCTTGTTGCAAAATAGTTCACTAAGAAAGAATGGATCGATTATGAAGAGACCTTTTCGTCGGTAACTATGTTTAACTCTATCCAAATTCTCTTATCCATTGCGACTCATTTCGATTACAAAATTTGCTAAATAGATGTTAAGACAACTTTTCTTAACGAAAGTTTTAACGAATATATCTATATGATACAACCAGATGATTTTATAGCAAATGGCCATAAGCATGGTGGAAGCATGGTAGAGTTTTTAGTACTTTACGTAGATGATATCTTACTCAACAGAAATGATGTGGGGGCATTATCTTGGGTGAATGTATGATTATCCGGCCAGTTCAATATGAAAGACTTCGGAGAAGTCAGTCACATCCTTGCGATCAAGCTTATGCGAGACCAAAAACAAATGATGTTGGGCTTATTACAAGCAAATTATATCGAAACAATCCTTACTCGTTTTAGCATGCAGGATTCTAAGAAAGAGTTTCTCTCTTTTAGGCACGGAATCACTCTATCCAAGGATCAGTGTCCTAAGACTGCTGTTGAGATAGAGAAGATGAAAGCAGTTCTTTATGCTTCAACAGTAAAAAGCCTAATGCATGTTATGCTTTGCACTAGACCCAACAAATGTTTTACTGTTAGCATGGTTAGCAGATCTCAGCCAAATCTAGGGTAGGAGTATTGGACATCGATAAAATATATAATTAAGTACCTGAAAAGGACTAGGAATTATATGTTGATTTACCAGGCAGATAATCTAGTACTTTTGGGGTACACAGCCTTGGATTTCCTGTCAGATAAGGACTCTCGAAAGTCTACCTCAGGATATGTGTTTACCTTGGAAGATGGAGCCATAAGTTGGAGAAGTATTAAGTAGTCCTACATTGTTGATTCCATCATAGAGGCCGAGTATGTGACAGCTTCTGAAGCAGCCAAGGAAGTCGTTTGGCTCATAACCTTCCTGCTGGATCTAGATGTGGCACCTTCAGTACAATCGACTATTACACTTTATTGTAATAATAGTGGAGCGGTTGCCAACTTGAACAAACCAAGAGCGCATAGAAAAGAAAAGCACATCAAGCGTAAATATCACCTGATAAGAGAGATCGTGCAGAGAGATAACATAACTGTGAACAAGATTGCGTTAGCAAACAACCTTGCAGATCATTTTTCAAAGAGCTTATCAGTTAAGACTTTTGACACTCATGCAGAGGATGTGGGAGTCAGATGTATGGCAGCGTAATTTTTAGTATAAGTGAGAGATTATCAGGGTTGTATACTAAAAATTATTTTTTGAGTTTTAGTATTTAATTTTATTTATTAATAAAATTATTTTTTTTTATGAGAATCTTCACAAATAAATGTATGTATTTTATTATTTATTTAATATTGTGCATGGGTGTCTTTATTTTACATTGTACTTAATCTGATATGTAAATTTTAGTTTACACACAGAATACCAGATTATCGATTCTTGTAGAATATAAATTTTTGGTTCACAATCTTATATGGAATTAGACAATCATCGATACGACTGTAACACAATATTTTAGTAGATCTGTCTTGATTACTAGGAACAGTAATTGTTTCGATAATTATTTTGACTCATTGTGCTAGTACACTTTGTGTGTGTTAGACATAATTACGTTGAGATAATTAATTTTGTACTGACTATATAAACTAATTTACACTCTATTATTATTATAAGTACTTATACTCTTAATCTCGAAATAATTATTATACATGTATATTTAATGTTCGTTATTTTGATTCATTAAATAGTGTGATCTTTTACGGGTCAATAATCCCGATGAGTTGGATAACGACCTTAATTATATAGTAGATATTAATTATTAACGGAATCCATGTCCCATAATCGAGAATAATGATACTCTATTAAGAAAGTTTACAAGTTTTTATCGTGTCAAATTCTATTGTAGCCTACAAAAATACTGTTATAAACCTTGGCCTTATAATTCAATCAATCTATCTTCAAGAGTAGGGTTTCCATATTTTTGAAAACCTAAGTCTAGCTAGTTAGAGTTTGAAGAACAAGAAAAATATAGTCCACACTATAATCGTGTTTTGGCATTCAAGAATATATCAGAAGGTCTAATTGGAGAATATATTGTCAGTCAATAACCGCTGCGATTTATATATACTAAAGTTTGTTGTGAAAAACAAAATCAAATAAGACAGATTTCGCATATATAATTCTTTTCTGACTTTGGAAGTTATACCGAATTTATAGTTTTTGATTGTTCAATATCAAAAATTTTAATTCGGAGTCTGTTGCGTCCGAATTTATTTTTACTTGATTCATTTACTATATTACTGGATTTTAAGTTTTGGGCCCAACAATTATATCGGTAGTGGTAGTAGCATAAGGTGTGACAGTGGTGCAACAGTGACACGATAAAGCAAGAGAGGGAGAGGGACTGTGCGTTGGATCGAGAAAGGTGAAAATATATAAAGGCACTATCGGTTGTGCATACCCATTGCGTGTGAGTCATTAATTGCAAAAGGGTTAGAATTTATAATTTACCTTTTCAACATTTTTAACTATTTTAAAAAAGAATACAAAAAGTAAAAATATCAAATTACTTTTTGAGGGTTATTTGTAAATAAAATGTCAAAAGATCTCATTAATTTGGTGTTTTTTTTATAATAATAATATAGACTAGGAATTTGGGTTCTAGTCGACCCAATAAAAGGGGTGAGATTGGTAGTAATCATCCTGCCTTATAGAAGGACATAGTTGTACAGATGTGTTAATAAAATGATGTACTTTTTATTGGAAAGTTTTTGAGATGGGAAAAATATAGTAACAAATAAATTCATTTTGCGACTAAAATGACTGTGGCCACCAATTTCGTGTCGTCGTAGATAATTAATTTTAGTTTATTTGTATTAGAATCTTTTGTTGTCTCAAAAAATCACTTTTTTGCATCGGAATTTAAACCGATGCAAAAACATCGTCTAAGGCAAAAAGTGATTTGCCTAGTAATGTAGAAAATCCCTACCTCAAATCCAAGAAAAAAGAGTATAGATATTAGTGGAAAAACTCTCCGATGAGTTCTCTAGTCCCACTAGTCACCTTAAAATTAAACAAACTCCAACAACTTGTAACACCCCACTTTTTACCCCCAACGGTTATTCATTAAAAACAGGTGTAGATATTCATTAGAAAAGTTATATAAGAGAAGTGTTCAAGTGAGTTGAAAAACTCTTTCATATAAGTTAAGAAGTCAAAGAGTGTTTAAAAGAGTCTTTTGAAAGAGTAATCAATTTTCTTAAAAACTTCTAAGTAGTCGCCTAAACTTGAAAAATCATATTAAATTCATTTCAAGCAAGATTTAAGTAAATTATAATTCTATAGAAATCTACTTGTGTCCACGTTCATATGGTAAAGACTCAAAAATCTAAATGTGCCATATAAAAAAGATTTTTATTTCTTTGTATACTCTCACAAATTTGACACTTTTTGGTAAACAATTCATAATTAATTCATTTAAAGTCTAAATGACTTGAAACCAGTGGCAACATTTCAGTAACATCCATATCTACGTTGTGTAAAAATAAAAAATGTGGCCCTCGAAAGTCAACCACACACGAGAAACAAGAGATGTTTGTAGTTCGGCAAAGATGCCTACGTCAACGGACGATGTTGGTTTTCACTATATGGAGCAGAGATATGGAGTACAATAGTTTCTAAACTATTTTCATGCCTCTTAGGAGTCTCTTTAGAAATCTCTATACTGAATACGATACAAAACGATATAAAAAACCCTAAATTAAAAATATAATGGGCGCTCAGGCCATATAAAAGAAACCTCGGGGTGGTCTGGTGCTTGAGCGCCCTAGGAGCACCTTGCAAGCACCCCATTCTGGACTACTGGTGCTCGAGCGCCCAACGAGCACCTGTTTCTAGAGTACCAGTGTTTGAGCACCCAACTGGCGCTCTTCGAGTGTCGCTTTTTGGAATACATGCTCTGGTGTTTATTAGACTTTACACGTCCCAGTAATCTCCCACTTTGAGATTAATCCAATAGTTGACACAATATCATTATCATAATAACATCACCGTCACACAACAAATCAACCCAGCATTAACAAACCTCGTCTTCAAGCTAGAAGGCCAACTGATGCTGAGCATAGCTTCAGTTTCTCAATGGTGACCGTCTTTGTTAACATCTCAACTGGATTCTCATTGCCACGGATCTTCGCCAGAGATAACACCCCATCATCAAAAAATGAGTAGATGAAATGATACCTCAATTGAATATGCTTGGCCCTAAAATAAAATATTGAGTTCTTTGCAAGATGAATGGCACTCTCACTATCACTGAATAGAACATTACCCTCCTTCTTCTTACCCAATTCATCTAGAAAACACTGTAACCTAGTCATTTTCTTGCTAGCTTCAGTAATGGTGACACACTCGGCTTCGGCTTCTATCATGGATAGAGCCACTGTCTTCTGCAATTGAGACACCTAGCTGACTATCAAATCACTTAAAGTAAAAATACATAAGGATCCATTGTTTAAAAATGATATTAGCAATGGTAGTATAGCCAACTAGGATCGCCAATAATCACCCAACCTCGAGATGTTATCAATTAACGTCAAAATAAATAAATAATAATAATAAATAAATAAAACGAAATAAATAATGAAAAAGATAGCAATTATAAAATTAAAAATAATAATGATAGTATAAAGTATTAAAAAAATGAAAAACTAATATCAACGGCACTCACTCACACAATCTCCAATACAAGCTTTATATATATATATATATATATATATATATATATAAAAGGAAAACTCTACAACACACATAATTTCAATTAAATAATCAAAAGTAAGAGAACTTTCTTGTATAAAATATTTAAAAGTAAAAATGTAACTTATACATACATATATATATATATATATATATATGTATGTATGTATGTATAAGGTGTATATCTACATATCTCTAAAATAATATAATAATTAAACAAAAGTCTATACATGACACAATCCTAATAAAATAATCAAAAAAAGGATCAAATCTGTACAACACCTAATTCCAATTTAAAATAATCAAAAATAAAAAGTCACATTATTATACATATCTGTAACACCCATGACCCTTCACATAGCAACGATATTATTCGCAACGATATTATCCGCTTTGGGTAAAGCCCTCACGATTTTGTTCTTCCTAGGGATCACTCATCCTTGCATTGCTCCCGCCCAAGAACGCTTAACTGTGGAATTCTGTTAGGATTTCTACCACCTGGGAAAATGTCTCGTTGAATGTAAGGGTCCAAAGTTTTTCCATTATAGCCTAGGAACTTTCTCTCTCTTTCCGATGTGGGATACCTAGATATCACAATCCACCCCCCTCAGGGCTGCACGTCCCCGTGCAGTAGCATGCTAACTCAAGTAACCTGTCAGTCCTTATCGACCCACCCACTCAGCAGCCCGCTCACGTGTCATGCGAAATGGTAGGGGCCAACTCGGAGGTGTGGAGAGTCGGCTCTGATACCATCTGTAACACCCCGACCCTTCGCATGGCAACGATATTGTCCGCTTTGAGCAAAGCCCTCACGATTTTGTTCTTTCCAGGGGGTCACCCATCCTTGCATTGCTCCCGCCCAAGTACGTTTAACTGCGAAGTTCTGTTAGGATTTCTACCACCTAGGAAAAGGCCCCGTTGAATGTAAGGGTTCAAAGTCTTTTCTTTATAGCACAGGAACTCCCTCTCCCTTTCCGATGTAGGATACCTGGATATCACAATCCCTAGCAGAACTTTGCAGTTAAACGTGCTTAGGCAGGAGAAATGCAAGGATTGGTGACCCCGTTGGAAGAATGAAATCGTGAGGGCTTTTGGCCAAAGCGGACAATATCGTTGCCATGTGAAGGGTCAGAGTGTTACAGATGGTTTCAGAGCCGACTCTCCTTACCTCCAAGTGTGGGCCCCTGTCGTCTCGCGTGACACGTAAGTGGGCTACTGAGTGGGCGGGTCGATAAGGACTAGAAGACTACCGGAGCTGGCAAGCTACTACACGGGAACGTGCAGCCCTAAGGGGGTGGATTGTGATATCCTGGTATCCCACATCGAAAAAGGAGAGGAAGTTCCTGAGCTATAAAGAAAAAACTTTGGACCCTTATATTGAACGAGACCTTTTTCCAGGTGGTAGAAACCCTAACAGAACTTCGCAGTTAAACGTGCTTGGGCAGGAGCAATGCAAGGATGGGTAACCCCCTGGGAAGAACAAAACCGTGAGCGCTTTTACCCAAAGCGGACAATACCCTTGCTATGTGAAGGGTCGAGGTGTTACAATATCTCTCTACAATTAAATAAAATAATTCAAAAAGCAAAAAGTAAAAATTACTTTACTACATACAATAATCAAATAAACCAAAAGTAACTTAGTATATTTAGTATATATATGTATAGGTATATACATAAATCTCTACAACAAACTTAATATTTTAATCAAAAGTAACCAACCTAATATAATAATAAAAATAACTTTAAGCCAATTTGTATATTAATATAAAGTAACTTAATATACTACATAATCGATTAAATAATGATAAAATAATATTAAATTATGAAATTGTGTTTTAAAATCTAAATTCATTAAATTAAATTAAAATCAACATAAAAGTAATTAAAAATATACATCAAGTTACAAAATTATATAATAATAAAAAATTAGCCTAATCGCCATAATAAAATAATGCTAAAATTAAACTAAAATGTAAAAATTAAGTATTACACCTAAAATTAGTATATTAATTCAAAACTTAAATATTCATACTTAAATATATACATTAATTTAGTTTTTGAATATAATTTTTAGACAATATAGCATATATATACTATTAAATATAAAATATATCAATATTATACAATCAAAATTTGAATTTGGAGCCAAAAACCCCTCACATGGCCTACCATTATAGACACTCTTACACTCCATTATTTTAACTATTTTGTATAAGCCATGCATGAGTATTTAGTGGACATAAGCCCCTAGACCTTACATACACATCATGAGCCTCACTTGAGCTACAAGATTGATTTTAAAAGGCACCAAACACCCCCATTTTTAGCCAAGCACTCCGAAACCAGAATTTTTAGTCTTCAAAATATCTCTAAGTGTTAAAAAAGTGAGTTAGAGAGAGAAAGATAAGAAAAACTTGGTGTTCTTGGTGTTCTTGTTGTTCTTGGGCATTTTCTTTCAAAGATCTCCGTCATTCCTTGTCTCAAGCCTCTATATTAAGGTAGAAACAATATCTTTATATATCTATTTTTTATCTACTAAGGTCTTCTTAGCTCCCAAACATCTCTAAATTCAAGATCCATACTCAAACTTATGAGATGTGGTCTTGAGTCCATTTCTTATTTTTATTTTCTCTCCCCAACCATCCATTATCTTCTCTTGTTTTTTACCCATGCAAAAGATATATAGCTCATATATAAACCACATATATGAGAGATATGGTCATGCATACAAAGGCCATGGGCCTATAAGTCAAGAAAACTCATGTTTTCATCATCTTTAAATCTGTCAAAAGATCTTTTTCTCCCAAAAATTTGATTTTCTTCTATTTTTCGTATGGATCTAAACTTGGTTGTTGGTTCTGAGATTTTTACTATCATTTGATGGTTATATTATTAACATGCATAATTGTTTTTGAGATTCATATCACCTATTTTGATTTTTGTAAAAATAGATCTTTAAAACGGGATAAATAGGCTGTTTAGAAAGACAACTTTGAACCTATGCCATTTTTTGTAGGAATGAGATCTTGGTGTGATTTTTATGTGGTTAGATAGATAAATGTCTTATCTTTTTAACTCCACTAGAATCATCTTAAAATCACTTGTGTAGAAAAAATGGCATTGATTCTTTCAAAGTGTATCAAATCTGGACTCTATTTGATAAAAAAATTAATATAAAATTAAAAAAAATTGATGCAAGGCCAACTCTCAAAGCTTCAAAACTCATATATCTACCTCTGTAAAAATTTAAAAAATCAACTAATGAGTTTAAGCCCTCCTTTCTAATTTTTAAAACTATTGAAAATCTCGCCACTGTAATAGTGTTTATCCTCTACATAGTCACATCTTTTTGTTTTGTAAAAATCAAGATTTTAGAGGCCAAATCCAAAAAAATGTTCTAAATAAAAAGTGTTCAAAACATCTCAAATATGCTACTTACCCATTTTTAGAATTTAATTCCAAGCCTAAATATTTTAAAAATACTAAAAATAATAGCAAAATCATAAAAACCCTAATAGTGCTTTAATGTGCTTAAGTGTCTAAATGTTGTTCTTCTGAACTCCTAGTTTTATGTCATGTTTGGGCTGATTAAATTGAATGGTGATGTTATTTAAAGTATTTTGCATGCTTAATATGGTTTGTTACTTACATGCAAGCTTGGTTTAATTTTTCATATATGCATGTGATATAACATGGCCTGTCACGCCCCAATCATCCGGGTCACGCGAAAGTCCACCAAAATACCCATTTAAAAAATAAGTTTTTCATAGTTGAAAATTAAATACAACATTTGAATAAAAGATTCCCAAGTTCAACTCACATAAAACTGTAAACATGCATTCTCATACATGAATAAGCATATCACCAAAAGGCGTACAAAGCCAGCCTAAACAGGCATCACATGTAAAAGTACATGTCTCAAAAAGGGAAAACTACAGCAAGTCTTCCATCATCTCTGCAACTAGGTCAATTCTTCATGCTCACCTGAAAAAGATTTTACAGCAAAAATTCCACACCATGAGCCGAAACCCAATAGAAAATAGACTGTAAACTGTAATACAGGTCTTGCAATCATATGGTGGGAGCTAACTCAACCACAAAGCCACAAAGGTTTTTCTCTCAAAAACAAACAGTTCTCTATTCTTGAAACTATGCATATAACCTGATAGATATCATGTCACAGTTAAGGAAAAGCAGTAAAACACAACATTTTCCACTCGGAACACGCAGCCGAGAAGACACAGTAAATGTAATCCTATGCACTGACTCTGTCAACTCAAAACAAAAGCAACAACTATAGACTCTCGTCCATTACCCTGAACCCATAGGCTTGGTAATGACAAGCTCTATACGAAATCACGACAACGTACTCAATTTACGGGACTAGAGCCTGAGGGTCCAGAGCACCTAACACAATCACTCAATTTACGAGACTTGAGCACGAGGGTACAGAGCACCCAATCACTCAATTTACAGGGACTAAGCCGAAGGTACAGAGCACCTACACTGCGCACATTTCCAGACTTACACCGAGGAGCAATGGAAGCCCAACTCAACCAAACCCACTGTCATGGTACATCTATGGATAAACATTTCAAAACCAACCCACAAAACAAATATACAACACATGTATATATCAGGGATCTAATCCATGAACCATGGAGATCAAACAAAGCATGTAAAAACATGATTTTCACAAAAACGTTTTAGAAGTCGAGACTCAACCCCACGGGCTAGCTCCAAACCTTCACGAACACGTTTGAAAAGTTTTTCCAAGATTCCGTTTTCAAATCATCCTTTTGAAAACCTCTGATAACCCCTTTTAAACCTTAGAGTTTCATAAAAACATCGGATAAACATCACATGAGGAAGTGAGGAAACCCAAAACCATTTGAAACAACACCCAAGCCCCATCACAGGACCTCAGTCGACTGGCCCAAGCCCCCAGTCGACTGAAAAACTCTCTGAAAAACAAAGAATCAAAGTAGTAGCAACTTCAGTCGACTGACCCCCCAGGTTCAGTCGACCGAATCCCCAAAAAGATGATTCAGTCGACTGAACTCAAGAGTCCAATCGATTGAACAAGCCCAAAAAATATTTTATGCTACGATTTTTGCTTGTAAAAGGTTCCAAATCTCAAATCAAACTTCCAAACTCCTATTTTTGATAAGGCCACAAAGAAACCCTCAAAGCATGATTTCATCCACCCGAAACGCTGAAAAATAATTTTAATCCAAATTCGGATCTAGAACATAAACACTTTTTCATGCATTTTTAAATAGTGGAAACACATAGGATTACACGTAGTACTCTCTAACAGTTATACAGTCTAAGATCCTACCTCGGTGAGTTCAAAACTTGACGTCTCGATCTACGTGCAAAATTGAGCTTCGCCAGAATTAAATTCTGGCTGGATGGATGTATAGACCACGATGCCGATACTACAGATTAGCAGTTGGTTTATAAAAAATCAAATCCCGGGCCCCCGTGAAGTTAGAGAGAAGGCAGAGCATTTTGTGAGTTTTAAAACTAGAGAGAGAAGGAAGAGATATTTTGAACAAAATATCTAAGAGAATATATTTATAGGCAAAACATCTCAAAAATATCTTTTTTTTTTAATTTTTGAAATTCGCACGGCAACTCCCAACAACCCCGGGAACCAACCCCGTATGCTCAGATAAACTTAAACATGCATCAAAACGAGTAAATCATACATCATAGAAATATATATGCAAAACACATCATATATACATAAGTCTCAAAAAGAGACGGGTCCGGGTCTCACATGGCCTATGTGTTAAGTGACTTATATGAAATTTATGCGTAATTTTCGCTTATAGAAATTGTTCATATTACTCACATGCCATATAGTTCATGCAATGCATAGATAAATTTGGGAGTTGTAAATTTTAACTGAATATATCATGCCATGTCATCATTGGGATGAATTTTACGGGGTTCACCGTACTATTTCAAAGGAAGAATGAAATTGAACCTTAGGGTTGGTACCTTGATCCATGGAAATTGTATATTGGGATTTTCGTGATATCGGCTATATGCTTGGATTTTCTTTGGTAGAATTTTGTCCTAAGTGCTATATGCACCATTTGTTTATGAAATTTTAGCAGAGGCCATTCGGATAGCGTAATAATAGGAGTTAGATTTCGCGATCCCGCGCTAGACCTTAACCTAAAATTCGAGGGCCAAACCGTCGTTGACACCTTGTCGTCAGTGATAACCCGGCTAGACACTTAGTCTGCTATTTAGTCACCCAACGGCTGAAGGAACACTCTTTGTTGGTCGATAGGCTTAGTCAGCGTGATTGAGATCAGGGGTTAGGATGGCTCACCTCGATTTGGGAGAACCTAGAATAACTTAGGACCTAATCGAACTTACTAATTTAAATAAACATGTATCATCATTAACATATCTCATGTCAAGTATAAATCGTTGTCGTTGTGTGACATGTTGCATGAAAAGTACTTATATGTTTGTGTGAGTTTCTTTGGCATTCCATGCCAGGTCCAAAGGAGCTAGAAGAGTGTAAGAACTCGCTTTTTGGATATAATAATAGCAACAAGAGTATAGTTGTAGTGTAGTGGTCTATAACATCACAATCATTCAACATTAGGATAAAATAAATAAATAAATAATGGTAACAATAATCATAATAATAATGATGATAATAACTGCAATTAAAAACAATGTCAATTATAAATCATAAAATAAAGTATAATTAATTTTCAACACATACTTATTAAAAAAATTTAAATAAAAATAATAATTAATTATGTGACTACAACACCAACTCACACAAGCTCCAACACAAGTGTTGTATACACAAGTATCCCTACATACTTAAGAGAATCTTTACAACAAATACAATAAAATAATCAATAAATTCTAATCATCTACAACACACAATCCCCATTAAAATAATCAAAAGCAACATTAATATATATATATATATATATACAAACTATCATACATCTCTCTACAACCAAATAAAATAATCTAAAAGTAAAAAGTAAAAGTTACTGAGTATATAAAATAATCTCTACAAGTAACCTAATATTATAAACAAAAGTAACAATTTAATATAATAATATAATTTTAAGCCAACTTGTATATTAATATAAAGAGACTTAATACAACATGTAAATAATTAAATAATGATAAAATAATACTAAATCATGAAATTGAGTTTTAAAATCTAAATTCATCAAATTAAATTAAAACTAGTATAAAAGTAATTAAAAATATACATTAAGTTACAAAATTATACAAAAATTAAAATTTAGCCCAAAAATCACAATTAAATAATCCTATAATCAAACTAAGATGTAAAAAAATTAAGTACAACACTTAAAATTATTATATTAATTCAAATCTTTAATATTCATAATTAAAAATATACATTAAGATAATTTTTTTAATATAATTCTTGAATAATGTAGTATATATATACCATTAAATATATAATAGGGTAATGTTAAACAAACAAAAAATTCAAATTTGAAAGCCTAAACCCCACTTGAGTATGGAGCACTCAATCTCTTTTTTTTTTTTATGGCTATTGTCATACATGAATTGAGTTTTATTGAATATAGCCTATTTAGGATCTTACACAAATATCATTGGCTTCCATTACATATAAAATTTTGTATTAAAAGACCTCTTCCACCCACCCCACCCCCGCGCGCGCTCGCCCCAAAAAAAAATTTTGGCACTCTCTCTCCCTCTCCCTGCCCCTCTCCCTCTTGTGTTGTATTTTTCTTCTTTAAGTGTTCTAAGTATGTGTTAGAGAGAGAAAGAAAGACCTAGAGTGTATTTTTCAAGTTCTTTAAAATTCTTGCTCAAAGTGCATCCATATTCATTATCCATCAAGCATTACCAAGGTAGGAACAATATTTTTATACACTTATTTTTCATCTACTAAGGTTTTCTTAACTCTTAATCACATCTAGATTCAAGATCCATGCTCAAACATATTAGATGTGATTTTGAATCTACTTCTTACTTTTATTCTCTCTCCTCAACTATCCACCATCTTCTTTTACTTTTAATATTTAAAAATAATATATACCTCATATATAAGCCATATATATGAGAGATATAGCCATGCATACAAAGGCCATGAGCCTAGGAGCCAAGAAAACTCAAGTTTTCTTCATCCTCAAATCTGTCCAGAAAATATTTGTCAAAATTTTGATTTTTTTTATTTTTTTTGAGTGATCTAGACTTATCAAAAAAATTTGAAAATTTTACTGTAGCTTCATGAATGTATTATTTAATGCACAAAATTTCTTGAAGTCCAACTCTTTTCTCTTATTATTTTTAAAATAGAAAAGTAAATCAAGTTAAAATGGTTGTTTGAACAGACCACTTTGAATCCTTGCCCTTTTACTGTAGAAGTAAGCTCTCGGTATGATTTTTATGTGGTTAGATAGATAAACGTCTTATCTTTCTAACTCTACTAGAATCAATCCGTCTTCATGTGTATCCAGAAAATGGCACCGATTCTTCCAAAGTGTGTCGAATCTGGACACTATTTGGTAGAATATTTATAATAAATTCTAAACAAATAAAAAAATGCAAGGTCAAATCCTAGAGCTTCTAAACTTATAGATCTACTACTATAAAAATTTTGAAAATTAATTTTTAAGCTTAAGTCCTCTTTTCTATTTTTCGAAGCCGCTGAGTTTTGTCGTCACTATTCTAAAATCACCATTTGCACTGTTACAGAATTTCATTTTATCAAAACCGAGGCCTTAGAGGAAAAACTGGGAAAAGTGTAAAACATAAAAAGTGTTCAAAACACCCAAAATGTGTTTCCTTCCAAATTTTAGATTTTATTTCCAAGTTTAAGTATTTTAAAAACCCTAAAATCAGTAGCTAAAATCTGAAAATCCTGATTGTGGTTAAATGTGATTTTGTGTTAATGTTATTATTTTGGATTTCCTATGTTGTGTTATGCATGGTTAAATAATTAGACTGTATGATATTGTCTTGATATATTTACATGATTTTAGTAGTTGAATTATTTACATGCAAATTTAGTTAAATCGTTGATCTATGCGTATTGTATTTTTAGGCTAAGTATTTTAATGCGACTTTAGATTAATTGGTACACTTTTTTCTTTATATGCTAAATAATCGTACCCATGCATGAATTTTCATGTAAGTTGAAAAATCGTAATTTTAGCATATTGTATCATGCCACATCATCATTGGGAGGAGTTTCATAGGATTCACTTAAAGATTTTAAGAAAAAAATGAAATCGAACTTTAAGGTGGTACAATGACACTTGGAGAATTATGGCTTTATGCCTTGATTATCTTTGGGTGGCTTTTGCTTAAGTGCTAAATGCACATTGTTATAAATTGTATTATTGGCGAAAGAAGTTTGGCTGGCATAGTAATAGGAGTTAGATTTCGTGATCCCGCGTTTGACCTTGACCTGAGAGTCGAGGCCCTGAAGTGTTGACTCGTCTACGCCCTTGCCATTAATGATGACCCAACTGGACACTTAGTCCGCTACGTAGTCATCTCACGGCTTAAGGAACGCTCTTTATCGGTCGGTATACTTGGTCAGCGTGATAGGAATCATGGGGGTTTAGGATGGTTCATTCCGATTGGGAGAACCTAGAATAACTTAAGTTTTTAAGTTGAATAGAAAGTTTAAATTGGTTGCATCATTCTTGTCATGCTCACAGTCATATTTATTCTGCCATCATGTCTGTTATGTTTTTGACATGTACTTGAAATTTTTTTGTAAAATTATGTTGTTCCTTCTGAGTTTTAGCTTACGACATTCCATGCCAGGTTTTGAGGACCCGAAAGTTCTCGTCGACCACCCTACACCAAAAGAGGTGGAACTGTGGCTCCCATGAGCTGGATTTCTACCAGTCTACAGCACTTGACTCTTGGAATCACCGGACTTAGCGTTATCTTCTTAAATATTTTTTGTTAGGCACACCTTTTTTTTGTCTGTAATCTTAACTTTATGATACTCTTACTATTCTGCTTGATGGGCATTAATTGATTATTACTTTTTCATACCATTATTAGTTATTTATCGCTCTAGATGTCCCCGAGTTTCGAGGTGTCACAAAGAGCCTATTGACAAGTACGTTGATATGGATATAAAGCCTTGGTTCCCATACCAGTTTTGTAGTTGTCCACTTATTTCTTGTATTGTTCAATATACTTCAAGAAGATTTTATTTGGGTTTGTAATGTATAACTCTACATTATTTTTCATTTTTTCATGTATGGATTTTATCGTTAATTAATTTTTTGCAGCCCTATTAGATAATTATTGCTCTAGATGTCCTCGATTTTAAGGCGTCACAAAACATATTCTATTGTTCTCCGTTTATGATATGTATCACCACCCAAGTCCACATCCACATAATCGTATAAATATATTGGACTCTGCCTAAAACACAATACCGTATTTGTGGTACCTCTTAAATACTTGAGAATCCATTTCGCTGCCTCCCAATGCTGCTTTCCCGGATTGCTCATGTACCGGCTAATAACTCCCACTGCATGTGATATGTTTGGTTTGGTATAAACCATAGCATACATTAGGCTTTCGACGGCTGAGGCATATAGATCTCGTTGCATGCACCTTGCTCTTGCTCGATTTTAGGTTACTTATCCTTAGCAAGTTCAAAGTGACTAGCCAATGGTGTACTCACAAGTTTTGCATTCTACATATCGATTATGTTCAAAACCTTCTTCACATATTCCTCCTGTGATAGCGTCAAAATTCCTACAATTTCGTCCCTCTTAATTCTCATCTTGAGAATCTATTTTGCAATACCCAGATCTTTCATTACAAATTGTTTCGATAGCTGATTCTTCAATTCATTTATTTTTTGCATGCTTGACCCAACAATAAGCATATCGTCGACATACATAAACAAAATAATGTAACTGTCATTAAACCTCTTGAAATAGCAACAGTGATCTGCTTAACATCTGGCAAAACTATTTTGGCTCATAAACTTGTCGAACTTCTTTTACCATTGTCTCGATACTTGTTTCAAGCCTTACAAACTCTTCTTGAGCCATGTGAGACCCTGACCTATTTTTTTTTATCGTTTTTCAACGCGGGTTTGCCGTTTTTGTTTCTGCATGTTTATACATGTTTTTATGCATGTTCAGGTTTAGAAATGCATGCGGGGTTGGTTCCCGGGGCCATTGGCCATTGTGGCGCGGGTTTAAAAAAAAGATATTTTTCGGCGAGCCTATGAATATCTTCCTTTAAATATTTTTTTTCAAAATATCTTTCCTTCCTCTCTCTAGCTTTTGAATCAACCCAAATGCTATGCCTTCTCTCTAACTTCTCGGGGGCCCGGGGCTCGATTTTCGACGATCCAACAGCATATCCTTACTATTGGCACGGTGGGCTATGCGTTCATCCGGACAGAATTTCATTTCGGCAAAGTTTGATTTTGCACGTGGATCGAAGCATCAAGTTTTTGACTCAATGAGGTAGGATCTTACACTCTCATATTTTATAAGGGTGCTACGTGTAATCGTGTGTACTTTTACCAGTTAAAAATGCATGAAAAATCTATTTAAAGATCGAATTTTGGTTTAAAATCGTTTTTGGGTTGTTTTCGGTTGGGTGAACCAGGTTTTGAGGTTTTTCTTTCAGTGGTTCTTAATGTTTTCGGCTCGTGTGTCTTAAAAATATGTGATTTGATAAGTTTATGTGTGTTTTGAAGCATCATAATGAGTGTCTGAGAGTTTTGGGGCTTAGAACATAAAATAGAAAAAAAAATTGAGTTTTTCTCGGGTGGTTGCTCGCTCCAGCGCCCGATGTCCGCTCGAGCGGACTGGCTGCGAAGGGCCGTTTTGTTTTGATCATATCTCTCTCACTCGGAATTGAGTCTTTCTTGTACTCAAATTGAAGTCTCTGAAGTCTTTTTTTCAATGACACCTCTCTCACAAGAAAATTCTTTTTGTAGAAAAAGATATGATCAAAATAGTGAGGATATATCAAAAAAAATTAACTATTTTGCATCCGTGTTGGCTGTGTTGGGTGTGTATGGGTTCGTGTTGGCCGTGTTAGGCGTGTGGGAGCTCGTTTTGTTTGTGTTAGGGCCTTGGGGGCTCTTTTTGGTTGTGTGGTGACCTTTTAGTCAATTGGGTTATGGAGCTCGATCGACTGCTCTCCTCTAATAGTTTTTCAGTTGATTAGATTATGGGGTTCTGTCAATTGAAGTCATGGAGAGGGTGCTGGTCATTTCATACGGGGTGTTGGGGCGCAGTCATGTGTGTGGTGGTTGGTGCATCGTTGGGTGCGGGACGTATTGGGTCCGGTGTTCTTTCTAGAGATGGAATTTTGGTGAGAACCGTTTTGTAGGAGGTTTGTGTTGGCCTTTGGTTAGGTCGTGTTCTGTAGGATTGTCGTTTGTGTTAGGCGCGTGTGGGCGTCGTGGGTTTCTGTTGGGCGCGTGCAAGCGTCGTGGGTCTGTGTCGAGTGTATGACATTCATGGTTAGATGCCAGTTTTTGGTGTACAGTTGTGTTTGTGGTGGTTAGTGCATCTTTGCGTGTGGGAGTTTTATTTTGTTGGAGCTATGGTATGTAATATCTCGAAAAAAAAATTATTAAATAAATAAAACAAGTAAATAAATAATAATAGTAATAGTTATAATAATGCCTACATTAATTAGTGTCCGTTACAACCGTTATAATAATAATCATCATCATAATAAATAAAATTTACTAGTTTTACTAAAGTTAATATTTTTATTTACATAGAAGTTAACTAGATTTTTAATTACTGTGAGTGAAACGAATTTTATAGAAAAATTAGAAGTAAAAAATAATAAATGTTATAAATTAACCAATAAGATTTTCATAAGCTATAAGACTGTATTATGAAAAAAAAACTAATATAATAATAATAGGTGTTAAGTTAAGATAATAATATATATATATATATACAAATAATAATAAATATAATGATGATATTTTATCTAATATATATATATAAAACAAAATATATAAGTATGTAAATACACATTTATGTATGTAATAATAATAAGTATTAATGATAATATTGTTATATATATAACCGGTGGCTTCAATTTTTATAACCGACAATTTAAAAACATTAAACCAAGCCTTCAATTGGGTCTGTCCTACTTCAGTATATAAGGGAAATATGTTTGGTTGAGTGTATGTAATATGTTTGGTTGCGTGTATGTGTGTGAGAAAGAAAAAAAGAAAGGAAAAAAAACAAGAGAGGAACAGTGAGAGAGCAGTCCTACCCGTCGACCCTTCCCGTCGCCGGCGTCGCTAGCCATCACCGGCGCCGCCACCACCATCCACCATCGCGACGCCGTTGACCACCCTCGCCAACCGCTGGCCACCACCACTTTTTCTCTCTCTCTCTCTCTCTCTCGGTGAGTCTCTCTCTCCCAAAATCTGTTTTTTTCCTCCTCTTCTCTCGGTGTGTTTATGAATCACTACCATTAGCACCACCAACTACCACCACAGTGCCTCCGGCACCCCCAAAAACCTCCCATGCAGCCCGTTGATTCCACACGTTTATATACGAAAAAATTTCATATTTTTGTTACACAATATTTTTGATATCACCCACTGCCACCGCCACTCGATACTCTTGGGTCTAACCTTTTGATAACCTAACACTGCTAGTGAATGGTGTTGATCATCAGAAAACTCGTCCGGCGAATCCGAATAAAAAATCTACATTTTATGATTTTATGTATAAAAAATAGTTTTTTTTGGCCAACTTTAAACCATGATAGCCGATATCCTGTACCTCTGATTCAACTACCGTAACTTTTGTAAGATTCACCTCATAACCGCCTATGTGTAGTTGCAAACGGCGATTGAAACCGACGTCTAAAGTATTCGGACGAGCGTCGCAAAATTACGACGAAAAACCGATGAGAAAACGGCACATGCACGCATGGCCACTGGGCGTTCTCTGTTGTAGTTGGCTTCTGTTGGGGTTTATGTTATTGAGCTTAAGTACTGTTTGGTTAAATTAATTATTTTATTGTGTTTTATTTTATTTACCAATTATGATTGTCATAAAAATAATATATATATATATATAAATACACATCAATGTATATATTAATACAAATATATAATAATAATAATAATAATAATAATAATAATAATAATAATATTTATTAGGAGAATTATAACCGTTGGGTGGTTTAACCTTTTATAACAGATGGCTTAAAAAGAAAACCAATTAATTGAGCCAATTAATTGAGCCACGTTGATCTGTATATTTGAGGGCGAGAGGGCCAGGTTGTGTAAAACTTCTAACAAAAAAAGTTGTAATAACAAAATTTTATATTTTGCTAACTAATGAAGATTTAATTAAATGATTACTTAAAAGGTTTAA
>JAOTRH010458465.1:0-29055 GCA_034768845.1 Heliamphora exappendiculata | reverse complement strand
ATTAAGTACTAGGATGCTCGTTAAGTGTTCAACCCAAAGTCTAAATAAAGCTAATGACGAACCCATGGTGCCTAAACCTCCTTTTATAATAAAAACATCCAATTCAATATCAAATATGGCAACCAGGGACGCCCTAGATCCACAACCACAGTACAACGATTTTCATGTCACCCAATCCAATTTGAAAGATACGTAAAGATTTCGATATTCCCATATGTAACATTTGAATGTTCATGGTGTGCAACATGTTTCTTGTGTGCAATTTATCATGGCATGGCGTATAAACATGGTAGGGCACATGGTATAACTTGATAAAGCATTAAGTACAAGCATATGAAGCATGACCACAATTTAAGCAACATAGATTCGAGCCATCGGCATGTGTTCTTCTTATTAAAAGCATCATATTTATACACAAGTTACTTATAAAGTTCATATAAGGTTCACACACTCAAGTCTCATAAGCAACACACCATTCAAATACTTAGCCAATTTCAGGTTCAAGTTTTAATTGCTAGTTTTAAAGTTATGACAGTGTTTCAAAGTACTTATACATTGATTTAGTTTCTGAAATTTTAACACCAATTAGATAAAAATATTTTCTATAACTTTCATATTTATCACCAAGATTAGTTCCTAAAGTAAAAATGTCATTTATATTATTTTAGTAAAAATGGTTCAGCAGTTTATAGGGAAATACATAGGAATTGAGTCTCTATTGGCTACTATTTTGGAGTATCAATTCAAGGGGCTATGGCTCTGATTGTTGGTGGGGTTCTAGTTTAAGATGTCATCTAAAAGTTTCATGTTTTGAGCTAAGGCATGTTATTTGTAAAAAGTTTGAGATTTTGGCCAATTTATAAAGAGATTTCAATCAGCCCAAAAAGGGTATGCAGAATGTGTTTTTAACAGAAAATGTTTAAAACCTTTGGGGTATCATCCGAAGGTATTTTGGTCTTATTTTTGCTCAATAACTAGTTTAACATGTTAGCTACAAAGTTCATGTTTACCACTTTTGTATTTGGTTTTAAAAAATTAGGTTTTAAGTCTCACAAAAAGGTGTGACAGAGGGGTTTGTCAGTCACTAAACCTTAACAGAGATTTGGAAAGTGTTTTGACCCATCAAGACTTTATATTTGTTGCTCATATTTGGAGGACAGAAAGATAAATGTATCCTCTATAAGTTTCATGTTTTGACCTCAGCTCGATTCTCATTCTAACTTAAGGTTGTTAGGTCTGCAACTCAGAATGGTCAAGATCTGACACTCTTTGATAAAAATGAGATATTTGGAGTTCCACCCAACGAAATCACTTCAACCCAATTTTGTAGGAAATATAACTCAAAAATCGAGATTTGAACACAAAAATCACTTTAAGACCATATTTTTACATTTAGTTATGATTATTTAAAGTAGGTTGCAGAAAGTGAATAAGTCCAGAAAATCAGTCTACTTAGGGTTTTGGTTGCTTAGCTTATGTTGTGTATATTTTTGACATATTTTATTTGCATGCATGTTACAAGCTCACATAAAACAAAACTCCAGAACATGTTTAGGCCATAAAACTCAAAGATACACACATGCAAATACATACAAAGCTTACTCATACATAAACAGTCCCTAAATCACTCCTACGGCGCCTTTTTTGACTCATTCTTTGTTTTATTTTGTTAGAGTTTGTTATAGAGATGGATTGAGGGATATCTTGGGAGAGAATATCAGAAGGTTTAAGGAAGTTGCTTATCTCTTTTGATACTTAGAAGCTTGTTGGAGAATAGGACTTAGCTTTAAAGATACCTCATTGGTTCCTCCTAACTCTTTTTTCCTTCTTTCTTCCTTCTTCTCTCCTTCTCTCCTTCTTCTTTGTGGACACTTAGCGAAATTTTTATGGTTGCTCTCCCTCTCCTCTCAGCCGAAACATATGAAGGGAATGGGGGATTATGCCATGTTTTTATAGAAGAAATGTAAATGGGAATTAATTATTACAAAAATTCAAAATTTGAATTTTCTTTCAATTTCATTGGTTGCATGGGAGGTGGTATTTATTCAAGGCTTGCAAATTCAGATTTTGGGGCAGTGTGGTTCGGCTATGGCTGGTTTGGGAGACTAAAAAGCTGGTCTTGAGTTTAATTAGGATTTTAAATGGTATTTTGGCACATTTTATGTATTTAATTGCATAAAGAATTAATTTTATGTACCTAAACCTACTAAAACCTATTATATTAATATATTTATAATTAATTTAATATTCCTATAATTTATTATAATTTTAATAGCAATTAAATAAATAAGTGTAGGTTTTAAAGCTAAATTAAGTTAGTTTGACTAGAATTGACTTTTTGACTTATTTATTGTGTAAATACTTTAAATAATTATTTGCTCGCTTTTGTTGATCTATATTATTATATTATTATATATATTACTTGTATAAAAAATATTGGGTCAAAATAATACTTAATTTAAACATCTTTCCTCATTTGTAAGCTTAAAAAGAAAAAAAAAAGACTTTTGGGGGCACATACTCCTAGGTGGCCAGCCATGCAAGGACATTTTGGTCTTTTTGTTATTTTTTTATATTTTATTAATTAATTATGTATAAATATCTGATTTTGGGTGTCCATGTGTCAAATTTTAAATTTTTAGGACTTTTTGCTGTACAATAGGCAAAATGGTCATTTTACCTTAGTTATAAAAAAAAATTATTTTTAATTTAATATTTTATGCTATTTATTTAATTTAAACTATTCTGAGACTTTTCTAAGTGCTAGGACCTTGCCTCTGAGTATTTGGTATTTTTTAAGATTTTCGGGTCAATTTAGGGTTTCGGGTTACTTAGGGTTTGTTACTTGTCTATGTAGCGACTTAGGTTCTTACCAATTATTCATCGCTAATATTAGGGTTTAAGCTGGGTTATTACAATCTACCCTGCTAAAACAAATTTCATCCTCAAAATTTCACATCGTACCTTAATCTGCGAACAATTGGAGATGACTTGTCCACATAGCTTCCTCCCGCTCCCAGGTAGACTCTTCAATCCCGTTGTACTTTCAAAGAACTCGAACGAGCGAAATGGTCTTACCTCGAAGAATCTTGTCTCGTTGATCGATAAATCCTTACTGGTTGCTCTTCAGACGTGATATCCTTATCAACATGTAGTTCCTTCCAATCCAAAATGTGGGTAGGGTCAGGTTCATACTTCCTCAGCATCGATACATTGAATACGTTATGAACATTGGCGAGATGAGGCGGTAAGGCTAGACGATATGCCATCTCCCCAACCCTAGCCATAATGTCGAACGGTCCAATATATCTTGGAGTTAGCTTCCTTTTTGGCCGAAGCGTATCACCCCTCTTCGTGGTTGAATGTTCAGGAAAACATGGTCTCCTACTTCAAATCGTAGCGACCTTCGTCGTTGATCTGCATAGCTCTTTTGTCAGCTCTGTGCGGTGGCTATCCGTTGCTGAATGAGTCTAATCTTCTTGGTGGTCTCTTACACTAAGTCCGGTCCAAGAAGTGTGTTTTCTTCTGCTTCAGTCGAACAAATTGGCGAACGACACGGTCTTCCTTAGAGGGCTTCATTGGTGGCATGCCAATGCTGGATTGATAGCTGTTGTTGTAAGCAAACTCGACCAACGGTAAGTGTTTCTCCCAGTGTCCCTTAAAGTCCATGACACAGGCTCGAAGCATGTCTTCTAGTTTCTGAATTGTACATTTAGATTGCCCATTAGTCTGCGGGTGAAAGGCGGTGCTGAAGCAAAGCTCCGTTCCTAAGGCGGTTTGCAAACTCTTCCAGAATCATGAGGTAAAACGTGAATCTCGATCTAACATGATGGACTGCGGAATTCCATGAAGACGTTTGATTTCTCGAATGTTCTTCTAACTTAGGGTTTTCAGCTTCTCAAAAGTTCGAACTGGTAAGAAGTGTGCTGATTTGGTGAGGCGACCTACAATTACCCAAATTGAGTCATGTCCTGCTGGCAATCTCGGTAATCCAGAGACAAAATCCATGGTAACGTGTTCCCACTTCCACTGAGGTATCTGCAGGGGCTGGAGAGTTCCTCCTGGTCTTTGGTGCTCGGCTTTAACTTGTTGACATGTAAGGCATTTGGTCACAAAGCTTGCTACATCTTTGTTCATGCCATTCCACCAATGATGCCTCTTCAAATCATGATACATCCTTGTCTCTCCGAGGTGGACAGCAAAAAGTGACTAGTGACGCTCCCTCAGGATATCTCTTCTCAGATTCTCAACATTAGGTACAAAAAGTCGTCCTTGGTATGTCAACTGTCCATGCTTGTTGACTACCCATCCTGGCTTTGATTCTTCCGTAATCAGATCCCTTTGGATAAATTTGGATTCCCAATCGTACTTTTGGGCTTCCACGACTCGTTGACAGAGATTTTCTGTCGCCACCGTTAAACAAAAACAACTTCTGTTCTCTGACTCTATTGGTTGCAATTGAAATTCGTTGAGCGTTCCCATCATCTTCCACTCCCTTGAGGCCATACTAGCCATTGTGCTCCTCATTTTCCGGCTAAGGGCGTCGGCCACCACGTTAGCCTTACTTGGGTGATAGGCTAATGTAAACTGGTAATCCTCTAAATATTCTATCCAGCGATGCTGCCTCATATTAAGATCCTTTTAGGTGAACAGGTACTTCAGACTTTTGTGATCGGTAAAAAGCTCGAATTATTCTCCATAGAGGTAATGTCTCCATAACTTTAGTGCGAACACCACTGCAGCAAGTTCCAGGTCGTGGGTAAGGTAGTTCTGCTCATGTGGTTTCAACTGTCCCGACCCGTAAGCTATCACCTTGCCGTTCTACATTAGCACACATCCTAGACCATCCTTTGATGCATCACAATACACCGTATATTCAACCTCTTGTTCGGGTATGATAAGGATCGGGGCACTGGTCAATCTCTTCTTAAGCTCTTGGAATGCTGCCTCACACTTATCATTCCACTCAAATTTCACTCCCTTATGCGTTAACCTAGTCATTGGGCGTGCCAAGTTAGAGAAATACTAGATAAATCTCCGGTAATATCTTGCTAATCCAAGGAAACTACGAACTTCAAAAACATTCTGAGGTGGCTTCCACTCCAAAATAGCTTCTACCTGGGCAGGGTCCACAGCTATTCCTTCCTTAGACACTACGTGCTCTAGAAATTTCACTTCGTGCAACCAGAACTCACACTTGCTTGCCTTAGCAAAGAGTTGTGACTCTCTTAACTTCTGTAAGACAATTCTCATATGTTGTTCATGCACCTCTTCATATCATAAGTATACAAGGATGTCGTTTATGAAGACTACTACAAACTGGTCGAGGTATGGCTGAAAGAGTTTATTCATCAAACTAATGAAAACCCCCGGGGCATTGGTCAAACCAAAGGGCATGACTACAAATTCATAATGTCCGTATCGGGTTCTGAAGGCTGTCTTCGGTATATCCTCTTCCTTGACTCGAAGCTGATGGTATCCGGATCGAAGGTCAATCTTTGAGAAATAAGCTGATCCTCGCAACTGGTCGAAGAGGTCATTGATACGAGGTAGTGGGTATCGATTCTTGATCGTTACCTTGTTCAGCAAACGGTAGTCGATACAGAGACGTAGGGTTCCATCCTTCTTCTTGGAGAATAGTGCTGGCGCTCCCCATGATGACGTACTAGGGTGAATAAAACCTTTGCTGAGCAGTTCTTGGAGCTGGATCTTAATTCTTTCAGTTTGGCGGGTGCCAAGCGGTGGGCTACGATTGAAATCATTGTGGTTCCAGGTTGAAGTTCTATCGTGAACCCGATCTCGCAATGCGGGGGTTATCCAAGGAGTTCTTCCGGGAATACGTCCTTGTATTCGCACACTACTCGGGGTAACTCGGGGGTTGACGAGATATTCGTACTCGCAAGTAGACACGTTAATCTCCCTACGAAATTACTTGATTTGTTGTCCTTTGCATTACTTGGGGTCAGAATCTCGCGTCATTCTCCTTGGATTCGCACAGTGGTGCCGTTTTCTGCTTGCGCCCATATCTTCCTTTGTCAGCAGTCGATGATAGCATGGTGTCCTGATAGCTAGTCCATTCTAAGGATTACATCGTAGCCATTGAAATCCATGACTCGTAGGTCACAGGTCATAGGGGTACTGGTTATTCGTAACGTGCAGGCTTTACAGACAAAGTCTACTCGGGTTTGATTTCCTAAGGGTGTGACGGCACTTAGGGTTTGTTCTAATGCCTCGGGTTCTAAGAGCAGGAACTTCACACAATCTAGAGATATAAAAGAATGGGATGCCCCAGAATCAAACAGTACTTTCACTAAGGTGTTGAATAATACGAACATACCTTGTATGACTAGGGTGTTCTCCAGTTCTTCTTCCTGTAATGCAAAGATGCGGCCTCCCATTAGTCGATTCCCATTGTTGTTTTTGAGATTTTCAGCCTTCTGTCCATTGACCAAGCCTCCTTGGGGTCTCTGATTCTTATTGAGCGGTGGTCTTCCTCTTCCATTTTGCTACTGAATAGCTGGCCTGGCAACCTGAACTTGTTGCGGGAACCTAGGTTGTTGGGTCTGAGGTTGCCTCCACTATTGGGGTTGATTGTTTAGATTCCTTTATGTGAGGCGTGGGCATTCATACCTCCTGTGTCCTGGTTGACGTCATTCGAAGCATATTATAGATGTCGCAGGGGGTCCTCTCGGTCGTCCTTGTTGGTACTCTTGGTAATACGGCTTCTTGGGGAATAAACGCCTAGTTGCTCCTCATCGGTCCCCGGGAGATGGTACTTCCTTTCTTTTGGTTCCACGTCTTTCTGGAGTCAACTTGATCCGTCTCGGCTAGCAAGGCTGCGCGTACTACTTGGGTGTAGGTAGGAAGTTGCAAGCAAATCACCCATGCTCGGATAGACGACTCCAAGCCCCATTTGATCTTTTGTGCCTTAGATTCTTCGTTTGGTACAATAGTCGTGGCAAAGTAGCTTAACTCCTCAAAACGATCTACATACTGCGTCACCATCATTGCTCCTTCCTTGAGCTCTAAAAATTCTCGAATTTGCCCTTGACCGAACGGGGCTGGGAAATATTTCTCTAAAAATAGACTTTCGAATTGCTCCCACGACAGAGTCACTACCTCCTGGGTATTGGTGATCAGAGTCCACCAATGATCGGCTTTTCCTTTTAGCAGATGGGCAGCTAAGGCCAGTCGGTCGATTTTGTCATGAACTCCCATTGAGTTAAACAGCTTCTTGACTGCTCTCAACCATTCCTCTGCCTCCCTTGGTTCTACTCCCCCTCGAAATGTCGGGGCTCGTTGCCTTCCTAACTCTGATAGAAACCAGGCTCGGTCATGTACGTGCGGGCGATTGATGCTGGCGGCCAGTTCTCGTAGCACTTGAGCTAGTTCCGGTGCCTCATCGTTGGTGGGTCCATTTGCTTGTCGGTGATTCGGCCTTCTACCCGCCATTCTAGAATAAAAGAAAAAGAGTGTTACGATTCTGGGAGTTATTTCAGTTCTTAATTGTTTATTATGGGTTGGAATTTTATAGAGTTAGGTTAACAATTATAGAACTGCTTATGGAGATTTTGACATCAAAGGTTTGTATTTCATTTCAACTCATGATCAATACAAGTTTGTCAAGTTCACACAGCACACGTACAATTTTCAAGTCAAAAGGAAAAGTACAAGGCTATCACGCTAACACCTAAACAAATAAATGTGGATAAAAATGGTAGACAATCGACTCGCGTTCCCAGGTCGCCTTGATAATGTTGTAGCAACGCCACTGCACCTCAACGTGCCAGATGCTATTCGGCCCCATCTATACTCTAGTGGTTATGGCGATTGGAGTCTCTCGGTACGTCTCCGGGTCGTCGAAGTTGATGGCCGAATCGTGTGGGTTGATGATTCCTCTCTCATCTGTCGGCCTTTGGTACTGCATCCACCTTATGGTCAGCTCATCCCACATTCGCGTCTTAAACCTAGGAGGAAAGTCTATTCGATAAAGTCTTCGGCTGCACTTTTCGATTACACGTACTGGCCCTAGGTAGCGCGGGAAGGCCTCCGATTTTCTCCACATGCACATGTGCTCCGGACAGATTCGAGCATATACGTAATCTCCCACATAAAAGTCTCGGTACTCGGGATGACTATAATAAATGGCGGTATCTGCAGCTTCGTCTTCATTAGACTCGGGTAGTGGAGCCTCAAACTGATTGTATGGGAAATCAATCGCCATTTCCTCTTCTTCATCGTCGTCCTCTTCTTCTTCGTCATCAGCATCAAATTCTTCCTCGTTTGGCTCTTCGTTCATCTCCATCTCATCAACTTCGTCATCTGCGTTGGCCTGCCATTCTCCCGAAAAAACCTACGCTAAAGGGACGACGTCAATCGGTTCTTGCTCCTCTACAGGTATCTACTCTGGGTCTTCTTCTGGATCTAAATCTTCAAGTTTTGGTCCCGCCCATGGTTCCCCTGCTGGTTCTGCGTCGGACGCCATCCTAAGAAAGGAAAGATAGAGAAAACCTCTAAGGTAAGGATTTTATGTTATTAAAATTATAAGTGATAAATTTGTAGTATTGACATCCTATAAAGTTTCTACGCTACAGAATTTTTAATCTCCCATTTTTCAAGGACTGAAGGTTCACTATACCTAGACTCTGATACCAAACTGTGACACCCCGTTCCCCGGGTATGTCGGGACATATGTAACTATAAATGAGGAACATATTCTAGCTGAATGTTCATAAATACTTAAGATAGTTACTACATCATTAATGATTCAGAGATTGTTCCCAATACTTAATAATTACAATCATCCAGAAAGTTTAACAAAAGTTACATTATGTCCGAGGAAAACTGAACAAAAGATCAAAAGTAAATAGTCTACGTCTTCAAACTGCATCGTTGGGGTTATCCTGCTCCTGCCACACTCGCCCTTCCTCGTAGTCTCCTTCCTCAACAAATGCGCCCTCCTCAAAACGTTCTTCTTCTTCACTTGTGGCGTAAATGCCATGTGCCGGAGCCCAGAAAAAAATTTCCTAGACCATTAACAAACTCACGACAAGATATTCTACAATACATATCGTACAGCACCCAATGCAAAGTTAAGGAAATAGAGATATAGGCAAGTTATCAACTTCGATAGGATGAGCACAAATAGGAACAAAAATGTGAGTGCGTGAAGCTGATGGATGCAATACAAATGCCCAATTCCAAGCACTTCCATAACAGTATCATGAATTCCACGTCGGAAATTATAGAGTAGACTTGATGGCTTTGCTCACTTAACCTATCCTAGCCTCGTTGCGAAAGGTAAACGCTCGCCTTGACTACATGCCTCAACCGTTTTACTCAATGGTAACGGCGTGAGGGCTGGGGTCTCCCAGTTTAGCAGCCTCCCTTATACGGACCAGCCGATCCCACATTAAGTACTAAGAAGCTCGTTAAGTGTTCAACCCAAAGTCTAAATAAAACTAGTGACGAACCCATGGTCCCTAAACCTCCTTTTACAATAAAAATCTCCAATTCAATATCAAATATGGCAACCAGGGACACCCTAGATCCACAATCACAGTACAATGATTTTCATGTCACCCTACCCAATTTGAAAGATACGAAAAGACTCTGATAATTCCAGATGCAACATGTGAATGTTCATGGTGTGCAACATATTTCTTGTGTGCAATTTATCATCGCATGGCGTATAAACATGGTAGGGCACATGATGCAACTTGATAAAGCATTAAGTACAAGTATATGAAGCATAACTGCAATGTTAGCAACATAGATTCGAACCATCGGCATGAGTTCGTCTTATTAAAAGTATCATATTTACACACAAATTACTTACGAAGTTCATATAAAGTTCACACACTCAAGTCTCATAAGAAACACACCATTCAAACACTTAGCCAATTTTAGGTTCAAGTTTTAATTACTAGTTTTAAGGTTATGACAGTGTTTTGAAGCACTTAGATATTGATTTAGTTTATGAAATTTTAACACAAATTAAACAAAATTATTTTCTATAACTTTCATATTTATCACCAATGTCAGTTTCTAAAATAAAATGGTCATTTATTTTATTTTAGTAAAAACTGTTCAACAGTTTACAAAGAAATATATAGGAATTGAGCCTTTGTTGGCTACTATTTTGGAAAATTAATTCAAGGGCTATGGTTTTGATTTTTGGTGGGGTTCTAGTTTAAGATGTCCTCTACAAATTTCATATTTTGAGATAAGGCATGTTGTTTGTTTTAGAGTTTGAGATTTTGGCCAATTTATAAAGAGAGTTCAATTAGCCTAAAAAGGGTCTGAAAAGTGTGTTTTTAACAGATAATGTTTAAAACGTTTAGGGTATCATCCGAAGGTATTTTGGTCTGATGTTTGCTCAGTAGCTAGTTTAATATGTTAGCGACAAAATTCATGTTTACCACTTTTGTATTTGGCTTCAAACAAATTAGATTTTAAGTCTCATAAAAAGGTGTGACAGAGGAGTCTGTCAGTCACTGAACCTTAACAGAGACTTTGGGAAGTGTTTTCACCAGTCAAGACTCCATATTTTTTGCTCATATTTGGTGGACAGAAAGATAAATGTATCCTCTACAAGTTTTATGTTTTGACCTGTGGTCGGTTCTCATTCTAACTTATGATTTTTAGGTTTACAACCCAGAGTGGTCAAGATGTGACACTCTTTGAAAAAAATGAGATATCTGGAGTTCCACACAACGAAATCACTTCAAACTAATTTTGTAGGAAAGATAACTCAAAACCCTAGATTTGGACATAAAAATCACTTTAATTCCATTTTTTTTACATTTAGTTATGATTGTTTAAAATAGGTGTCAGAAAGTGAGTAAGTCTAGAAAATCAGTCTACTTAGGATTTTGGTTGCTTAGCTTATGTTGTGTACATTTTTGACATATTTTCTTTGCATGCATGTTACAAGCTCACATAAACGAAAGCTCCAAAACATGTTTAGGCCATAAAACTCAAAGATACACACATGAAAACACATACAAAGCTTACTCATACATAAACAATCTCTAAATCACTCCTACGATGCCTTTTTTGACTCATTCTTTGTTTTATTTTGCTAGGGTTTGTTATAGAGATGGATTAAGGAGTATTTCGGGGGAGAATATCAAAAGGTTTAAGGGAGTTGCTTACCTCTTTTGATACTTAGAAGCTTCTTGGAGAATAGGACTTAGCTTTAAAGATCCCTTCTTGGTTCCTCCTAACTCCTTCCTTCTTTCTTCCTTCTTCTCTCCTTCTTCTTTGTGGACACTTAGAGAAATTTTTATGGTTCCTCTCCCTCTCCTCTCAGCCAAAATGTATGAAGGGAACGGGAAATTGTGCCATGTTTTTATAGAAAAAATTAAATGGAAATTAATTATTATAAAAATTTAAATTTTAAATTTTCTTTGAATTTCATTGGTTACATGGGAGGTGATATTTATTCAAGACTTGCAAATTCAGATTTTGGGGCAGTTTGGTTCGGCTATGGCTGGTTTGGGAGACTGAAAAGCTAGTTTTGAGTTTAATTAGGATTTTAAATGGTATTTTGGAGCATTTTTATGTATTTAATTGCATAAAAAATTAATTTTATATACCTAAACCTACTAAACCCTATTATATTATTGTATTTATAATTAATTTAGTCTTCCTATAATTTATCATAATTTTGATAGTAATTAAATAAATAAGCGTAGGTTTTTAAGTTAAATTAAGCTAGTTTGACTAGAATTGAGTTTTCGACTTATTTATTGTGTAGAGATTTTAAATAATTATTTATTCACCTTTTTTGAGCTATATTATTATATTATTAAATATATTATTTATATAAAAAGTATTAGGTCAAAATAATACTTAATTTAAACATCTTTTCTCATTTTTAAGCTTAAAAAGGTAAAAAATAATTTTTTGGGGCATATACTCCTAGGTGGCCGGCCATGCAAGGGCATTTTGGTCTTTTTATTTTTATTTTATATTTTATTAATTAATTGTGTATAAATATCTAATTTTGATTGTCCATGTGTCAAATTTTGAACAAAATGGTCATTTTAGCTTAGTTATGAAAAATTTTAATTTTTAATTTAATATTTTATGTTATTTAGTTAATTTAAGCTATTACAAAACTTTTTTAAGTGCTAGGGCCTTGCATCTGAGTATTTGGTCTCTTTTAGGATTTTCGGGTCAATTTAGAGTTTCGAGTTACTTAAGGTTTATTTCTTATCCATGTAGCGACTTAGATTCTAATCAATTATCTATCGCTAATACTAGAATTTGAGCTGGGTTATTACACTTTAAATCTATGTTTCTACGTATTTAGTTCTATCATATTTACAAAGCATAAACGTGAAACATAAAAGACAACTATAAAAGAGTGTTTCTAATATAATGAATTCCAAGTTCCAAACACAAGATAGCAAAACAAATTACTATGACTGTAATAAAAGAATTTATTAAAATTTTAAAAATATATATTCATATAATACTCAATAATCTTTTGATCAATTGTACTAAATTAAAAAAAATGTCTAATAATTTGAGTGATGCAACCTTTCTAGGTCTAAGCCTATAAATAAATTGCAGAGGAGCAAACGACCACTCATGGGAAATAGCCAAGCTTGTAACACTCCAGTACAGACCCTAGTTGTAGCAACCTGATTTATAACGACCAGTGTAGTGATCTAACTAAAACCCTAGCATTAGCGACGATTAGTTAACAAGATCTTAGGTCGCTAGAAGGATGGTAACCCTAATTCGACTCGAAAACCCTACATCGATCTAAAAATCCTAAAAAGATCAAATGCTCAGAGGCAAATTCCTAATACTTAAAAAAGACTCCTAACATCCTAAATTAAGTAAATAATATAAAATATTATATTAAAAATTAAAAATTCTCATAATTAAGATAAAATAACCATTTTGCCACTAGTACAGCAAAAAGTATTAAAAATCAAAATTTAATACATGGATACCCTAAATTAGATATTTAAATACAATTAAATAATAAAAGACAAAATAACATAAAAAAATGATAAAAATGCCTTTAGTGGCCGGCCACATTGGAGTTTGTGTCAAAAAGTGACTTTTTTTTTTCAAGCTTAAAAATGAGAAAAATTGTATAAATTAAACATTATTATGATCCAATAATTTTTATACGAGTAATATATATAATAAGATAATAATATAGGTCAACAAAAGTAAACAAATAATTATTTAAAATTTCTACACAATAAGTAACTCAAAAAAGCATCGTATGAGTAGTTTATGAGCTGTTTATGTATGAACAAGCTTTGCATGTGTGTGCATGTGTATATTTTTGGGCTTTATGGCTGAAATATGTTCTGGAGTTTTGATTTATGTGAGCTTATAATATGCATGCAAAGAAAACACAATAAAAATGGACACCGCAAGAGTTAAGTTAATAAAATCCTAAGTTATCTGCTTTTCTGGGCATACCAAGATTCTGTCATCCATTTTAAAACACCGTAATTAAATGTAAAAAAATGGCCTTAAAGTGATTTTTGTGTCCAGATTTAGCATTTTGAGTTCTCTTTCATACAAAATTGGTTTAAAGTGATTTCGTTAAGTAGAACTCCAGGGGTGTCATTTTTACCAAAAAGTGTAAGGTATTCACCACTCTGAGTTGTAGACCTAAAAACTCTAAGTTATAGTGAAAACTGAGCTTAGGTCTAAACATAAAACTTGTAGATGACATATCTATCTTTATTTTCCTCACAAATGAGCCAACAATATGAAGTCTTGATTGGTCAAAACACATTTCAAAGTCACTGTTGAGGTTTAGTGACTAACAAACCTCTTTGTCACACATTTTTGTGAGACCCAAAACTCAACATTTTATAAGCCAAATCCAAAAGTAGTAAATATGAAAAGTGTATCTAACATATTAGAATAAATACTAGGCAATAATCAGCCCAAAATACCCTCGGATGATACCCCAAAGATTTTGAGCACTCACTGTTTAAAACACATTCTGCAGACCCTTTTTAGGCTGACTGAACCCTTTTTATAAATTGGCCAAAATCTCAAATTTTTTCCAAAAACCTTGCCCTAGTACAAAACACGAAACTTGTAGGGAAAACCTTAAACTAAAATCTCACCGACAATCAGACCTATAGTCCTTAAATGGATGCCCCAAAACCATGACTAATAGCGGCCCAATTTCTATATTTTTCTTTGTAAAATGCTGGACGATTTTTACTAAAATAAAATAAATGATATTTTTACCTTAGGAACTGACCTTGGTGATAAATATGAAAGTTGAAGGGAATATTATTATCTAATTGATATTAAATTTTTTGAAATTAAATCTGTCTAAATATTTCAAAACGTTGTCGCAACTTTGATACTAGCAATTAAACAATTACCTAAAATTGGTTAAGTGTACAAATGATGTGTTACTTATGAGACTTGAGTATGTGAACCTCATATAAATTTTGTGAGTAATTAGTGTATGAAAATGATACTTTTGACTAAATGAACTCATGCCAATGGCTCGATTCCATGTCACATAAATTATGGTTATACTTCTCATGCTTGCACTTAATGTTTTAGTAAGTTGTACCACATGCCATATCATATATATACGTTATGCTATTATCAATTGTATATGAGAAGTATATTGCACATCATGAGCATTCCTATATTTGCATCTTAGGTTATCGGAGTCCTTTTCGTATCTACCGTTGTGGGTTGGGTTATATTGAAAATATTCTTTTCGCGGCTCCTAGTCTAGGGTGTCCTTGATAGCCATTTTTGTAACTATTTTGGGATATATTCCCTTTGAGCACCTCGAGTGTGTCCCCGATGTTCTAAAAAGAAAAATTTATCATTTATGAATACTATTGGGCACCACGGGTTCTTCACTAACGCTCTAGTTTTGGTGATTTAGACTTTGGATTGATACCAAGCGAGAACCCCTAGTTTTAATGTGGGTAACCCTATAAAGTCTCATCATGGCAATGATAATAAGTTCTTGAGGTGGTAATAATATAAAGTCCCATAACAGCAATGATAATAAGTCCCGGAGGTGGCAATAGTATAAAGTCCCATCATGGCATTGAACAATAAGTCCCATCACGGCGATGACAATAAGTCCCTAAGGCGGTAATTGCAACAAGTCCCATCACGGTGATGACAATAAGTCCCTAAGGCGGCAATAATGATAATAAATCCATACAAGTAATAGAAATAAGTCCTAAAGTGGAACTCCTATTTTCATTTTGGATATAAGTTAGGTTGGGCATCTGCATTCCATTCATCTGCATCGCGCACTCAAGCAATTGTTCTTATATATGCTTACCCTGTTGAAAAAGTTAAATTATCTATCTCTTTGACCTTAAATTGTGTTTAGTATTATACGATATGTATTGTAGGATATTTTGTTGTGAGTTTGTCAGACGGTTTAAGGAATTTTCTTCTAGGCTTTGGCTCATGGCATTCGTGCCACAGGTGAGTGTGATGAGTTCTTTGAGAAAGTCGCCTCCAAAAAAAGAAGACAAAATTAAAGAACAGGGTGAGTGGTAGGAGCCAGTAGACCCCTACAATGCTAGTTGAAGAATTGAGTTTTTACCTTTTGTTCTTTTTTGTTCGGTTTCCACGAGCGTATTATAAATTTTTGTTGAATCCGTTGGAGAAACTGTAATCGTTATGTACTTTTAATCAGTTTTAAACTCTTAATGATGTACTATTTATGATATTTAAATTTGAATGAATGGCTAGAATATTCTCCTTATCTATACTTATATATGGTTCGACGTACTTGGAGGACGGAGCGTCACAGTTGGTATCAGAACCTAGGTTTAGTGAATGTTTTGGCCTTGGGCTGTAAGAAACTATGCGTTCTATCGCGTCGAAGCTCTGTAGGATGTGTTGTATTAATTATAATTATCATTTTTCCATTATAAGAATTAAAATCTACTGTGTCTAAGTCTTATAAAAAATCGTGTTAGGGCGTTATCGGGATCAGAATCGGCAGGAAATCTACATGCGAAGGACGAGTAAGAGCATCGAGATCGAAGACCAGAGATTCATGCAACGAGTTGTCTTATTTTACGGGGGGTAGACGGGGAGTACACACTAAGAGAAGTTTTCAAATATCACCTCAAGAGCCACCATTAGAACCTCGCAACCCCATCATTATAAGTTCCTTTCTCGTTTGCCCCAAGCTTTTCTATTAAATTTTGTACCTATTTGAAGTTCTTTGTGTATCATTCCTTCTTATATCATTAGTCCTTAACAGTACCGTCATGTGTCGTTCGTCAAAAACCCTTATGCACCTAAGTCTTGTTGATAATTCTATCAGAATTTCAATCCTGGAAAATACCTTTGTCCTCAAGTTTTCACGCCTCAATGATGACCGGTATTTACATTTGATTCTCCTCTAATTCAAGCCATCATCCTTGAACTAACTCTTCCTTCGTAGAACTTGATATCAATTATTTGTTAATTACCCGTTTTCAACATTCGACATGATAAATTCTTTGCCATTGTTCATCTTCTCTGAATTCTGAAACTACAATCTGTTGCAGCGATTTTGTGAATTCTTTTAATCCTTACCAGAAAATTAAACTTAGATGCTTGAATTGAAGTACATTAGGGCGACGTAACTTCAGGGGAATTATCTAGTTCGGTTACCCATTACTTAACATCTCCTTTATCACAATCTAATTGTACTAAATTAGTTTCGAGGATATTTATTTAAGTATTGTTCACTGTCCTCCTCTTGTTTCACCTACATTTGAACCCCAAATAACCACTCAATTTGTGACAGTAGTGACTGCCTTAACTGTTGCCATTTAACCTCATACAACCTATCTTTTGAACCATCTGAGAATCTTTTCTTGAATCTCGATAAAAGATTTGTTCACTTTCCCTAAGCCATTCTAAACCCCAACCACGTATCGTGTAGTCTAGTACATCATTAAAAATCATTGGCTAAACATTTGACCACTCGCCACCCCAGGTCGCCTTTTTTAAAACCAAGATCAATGAGAAACGATAGTTATTAGAGTTTAGCGCTTCACGAGAAACTCAGATCGTGCACATCCTCAGAAGAACCACCCGGCGCATCATCGAGTCACAAAGAAGATCTCTACCTGGAGTTAAAGCACATAATGTCTGCCAATGTTCACACTTAACATATTTTGAAGGTCAATAACCCTGACTACAAGAACTGTTAAGTAGGAGCTTATACAACATCTCTAATGGAGACCTACACGAAGGTTTTTATCGCCATCACTGATAAAGTTCGCATGAGACCCGTAGGAGTGTGGCACATGAAAATACAATAGAAATGCTACAGCACTTGGAAGTAACGTGGGACTACGCGGTCAAACTCTGATGATTTTATTCACACCTATTCAAGTTGGGCCCCTATGTGTTATATGCCTCGCTCTTTGTAATCGTTCTAAGAAAAGCTTATTTTTTCAACAAGATTATGTACACAAACTTAAATGTTATGAAATACAAATGAATAAGTCATAAACTGACTCCACGAGATCCTAAAATCTAAAAAAAAAAAAAGACTCACCAACCACAACACCTTCCCTCTTTATTCAGATGGCAGGTAGACGACCTAACCATCAACAGTTAGCAAACGGATCCATAGACGAAAAAGCGCTAGGGTTAGCCCAGGTCTTGCGTAAGCTTGTCACCAGCATTAACTATCCTCACATTTGAGATAGGGCATGGTTCTTATCAGAACTTAGAAAACATCGAGCCCCTACGTTCAAGGGAGGAGCTGAACCGAGAGTAGCCAAAAAGTGGCTAAGAGCTGTCAAGAAATTGTTTAACTCCATGGGAGTGCAGACTGATGCCGATCGAGTAGCTCTAGCAGCACACCTACTAGAAGGAAAGGCCGACTACTGGTGATCTATGATAGACAACACCCAAGATGTGACAGCTCTTACTTGAAATCTGTTTGAAGAATTATTTTTTGAAAAGTACTTCTCAGTTCCCTTCCGACATGGACAAGTCAGAGAATTTTTGGAGCTAAAACAAGGATCTATGTCAGTAACCCAGTACGTCAACCACTTCGAAGAGCTGAGCCGATTCGCCGCGACCATCATACCGGACGAAGAATCAAGGGCACGAAAGATCGAGTGGACCTTAGAACCTTCTATCCGAACTAGGGTTATCTGCTTACAACTTTCAACTTACACTCAAGTAGTACAAGCAACCCTATTGGTGGAAACAAATTTAGCTTACTCTAGAAGAATTTGGAACCAGAAGAAAGGAAACACCAGTTCTGGAGGACTGGTAAAAATCAACCGAGTGTTCGTTTCAAAGAAGCCATACCAACAGGAGAACAGGTCACCCGACTAGCAACCATTCCTAGCAGTGGAGGTAACCCCAGAACCAGCCACCAAAATACCCGCAGCCAGCTCAGGTCACCCAACTAGCAACTAACCAACGAAATATGAGGGAAAGGCCACCGCATAACGAAAACAAGAGGCCCTAAGGAGGACGCATCTTTGCTCTACAAAAGGGACGAAGTAGAAGGAACCCAAGCTATGCAAGATATGTTCGTGCTATTCAATACCTTAGTGAAAGTGTTGTTTGATTCTGGAGCATCCCATTTTTTTGTCATATCTTTGGTATGTAGGAAATCTCTGTTCATAGAACCCAAAGTGTTAGATCAAACTCTAAGCGTCGATACACTCTTAGAATATCACACGCAAGTAGACTTTATTTATAGAGCGTGCATGTTGAGAGTACCAACGCCCTTATGACATTCGACTTGCGAATCATGCATTTTAACAAATACGACGTGATTCTCGAAATAGACCAGCTCTCTGGACATCACACTATCATAGATTGCCAATATGAGAAGTTATGAGCACAAGTAGAGAATGACACTATTGTACGGATTCAAGAAAACAATGGCACGAAACCCTGATGCCGAGTAACGCGAAGGTGTGTAGATCAAGTAACTTTAATGTAAGATCAGCTTACATGCTTGGCGATACAAACGTCCTGGCAACAACCGAGTTACCACAAGTTGTGTGTGAATACATGGACATAATTTCAAAGAGAGCTCAATAGAGACCCAAGGCTAAGTACTCTAGAAGAAAAGCGATTCTGTTAATAGAAGCTCTAGAGTAGCACCACGAAAGTAAGAAAGTCAAGATGAGAAGGCACAATGCTAGTAAATCACCATAAACCATTCACATAATGAAGTACAATACGAAATTTCGAGGACGAAATTTGTTTAAGGGGGGTACTTTGTAACACCCTGATACAGACCCTAGTTGTAGCAATCCAACCCAAACTCTAAAATTAGCGACAGTTAGTTGACAAGATCTTAAGTCGCTAGAAAGATGGTAACTCTAATTCGGCTCGAAAACACTAATTCGATCCAAAAATCCTAAAAAGATCAAATGCTCATAGGCAAAACCCTAATACTCATAGAAGACTCCTAACATCCTAAATTAAGTAAATAACATAAAATATTAGATTAAAAATAAAAAATTATCATAATTAGGATAAAATGACCATTGACCCCTAGTACAACAAAAAATAATTAAAAGACAAAATAATATCAAAAAATGACAAAAATGCCATTAGTGGCTTGTCACATTGGAGTTTGTGCCCAAAAAGTGACTTTTTGCCGTTTTAAACTTAAAAATGAGAAAACGTTGTATAAATTAAACATTATTATGACCTAATATTTTTTATACAAGTAATATATATAATAATATAATAATATAGTTCAACAAAAGCAAACAAATAAATATTTAAAATCTCTACACAATAAATAAGGCAAAAAGCTAATTCTAGTCAAACTAGCTTAATTTAATTTTAAAGCCTACACCTATTTAATTAATTGCTATCAAAATTATGATAAATAATAAAAAGACTAAATTAATTATAAATACATTAATATAATAGGTTTTAGTAGGTTTAGATACCAAAAAAATACATAAAATTTATATTTTATGTATTTTTTTTCACAAATGGTGCCAAAATACAATTTTAAAATAATAAATTAATACAAATCAGACCTTGACCCACCCAAGTCTGCCATGGTTGAACCCCACCTGCCAAATTTGATTTCTCAATGTCTTAAATAGCACCCACCTCTCATGCAACCAATAGAAATTGAAGAAAAATTCAAAATAAAGCTTAGAAAGCAATTATTATGTCTAACGTATTTTTATTATAAAAAAACAACCAAACACTCTTCTCTACATGTATTTTGTACTGAGAGTGTGAGAGAGAGAGACCTCCAAAATTTCCAAGTGTTCTCAAGAGATAAGGTGAGAAGAAAAAAGGAGGAAAGAAGGAGAGGCTATGGGGAAGCAAAGACAAGACATTAAAGCTAAGACCCTTTTTTTCTCAACTATTTAAGCATCAAAAGAGGTAAGTAAACTCCCTAAAACCTTCTGATAGTCTCCCATAAAATAGCCCTCAATCTATCTCTATAATCAACCCTAATAAAGATATATAAAGAACAACTCAAAAATGCGTCGGAGGAGTAGTTTATGGGCTTTTTATGTATGAACAAGCTTTGCATGTGTTTGTATGTGTATATTTTTGAGTTTTACGGCTTAAACATATTCTGGAGTTTTGGTTTGTATGAGCTTACAACATGCATGCAAAGAAAACACAATAAAAATGGACACCGCATGAATTAAGTTATTAAAACCCTAAGTTACTTGCTTTTCTGGGCATACCAAGATTTTGCCACCAACTTTAAAACACCGTAACTAAATGTAAAAAAATGTCCTTGAAGTGATTTTTGTGTCCAGATTTATATTTTTGAGATCTCTTTCATACAAAATTGGTTTGAAGTGATTTCGTTGAGTAGAACTTTAGATGCGTCATTTTTATCAAAGAGTGTCAGGTCTTCACCACTCTGAGCTGCAGACCTAAATACTCTAAGTTAGAGTGAGAACCAAGCTTAGGTCAAAACATAACACTTATAGATGACATAGCTATCTTTCTGTCCACCACAAATGAGCTAACAATATGAAGTTTTGATTGGTTAAAACACCTTCCAAAGCCACTGTTGAGGTTTAGTGACTGACAGACCTCTTTGTCACACATTTGTGTGAGACCCAAAACCCAACATTTTAGAAGCTAAATCCAAAAGTGGTAAACACGAAAAGTGTATCTAACATATTAAAATAAATACTGAGCAACAATTGGCCCAAAATACCCTCGGATGATACCCAAAGGTTTTCGCACTCTCTGTTAAAAACATATTCTGCAGACCCTTTTTAGGTTGACTGAACTCTTTTTATAAATTGGCCAAAATTTCAAACTTTTTCCAAAAACCTTGCACTAGTATAACACATGAAACTTGTAGGGAATACCTTAAACTAAAATCTCACCAAAAATCAGACCTATAGTCCTTAAATGGATGCCCCAACACCGTGGCCAATAGAGGCCTAATTTTTGTATGTTTCTCTGTAAAATGCTGAACGATTTTTACTTAAATAAAATAAATGACCTTTTTACCTTAGAAACTGACCTTGGTGATAAATATAAAAGTTGTAGAGAATACTGCTATCTAATTGAAATTTAAATTTCAAAAATTAAATCTATATCTGAGTATTTCAAAACGCTGTCGCAACTTTGATACTGCAATTAAACAATTACCTAAAATTGGTTAAGTGTACAAATGGTGTGTTACTTATGAGATTTGAGTATGTGAACCTCATATGAACTTTGTGAGTTATTAGTGTATGAAAATGATACTTTTGATTAAATGAACTTATGCCAATGGCTCGAGCCCATGTCACAAAAATTATGGTTCTACTTCGCATGCTTGTACTTGATACTTTAGTAAATTGTACCACATGCCATACCATATATATATATATATATATATATTATGCTATTATCAATTGTACATGAGAAGCATATTGCACATCATGAGCATTCCTACATTTGCATCTTGGATTATCGGAGTCCTTTTCGTATCTACCGTTGTGGGTTGGGTTATACTGAAATTATTTTTCTCGACTCCTAGTCTAGAGCGTCCTCGGTAGCCATTTTTGTAACTATTTTGAGATATATTCCCTCTGAGCACCTCAAGTGTGTCCCTAAAGTTTTAAAAAAAAAGATTTGTCATTTATGAATACTATTGGGTACCACAAGTTCATCAGTAACACTCTAGTTTTGGTGATTTAAACTTTGGATTGATACCAAGCGAGCAACCTAGTTTTAATGTGAGTAACCCTATAAAGTCACATCACGGCAATGATAATAAGTCCCTGATGTGGCAATAATATAATGTCCCATCAAGGCAATAGCAATAAGTCCCTCATGTAGCAATAATATAAAGTCCTATCACGGCATTGACAATAAGTTCCTGAGATGGCAATAACAACAAGTCTCATCACTGTGATGACAATAAGTCCCTAAGGCGGTAATTACAACAAGTCCCATCACGACGATGACAATAAGTCCCTAAGGCGGCAATAATGATAATAAGTCCATACAAGTAATAAAAATAAGTCCTAAAGTGGAACTCTTATTTTTATTTCTGGATACAAGTCGGGTTAGGCATCTGCATTGCATTCATCTGCATCGCGCACTCGCATAATTGTTCTTACATATGCTTACCCTGTTAAAAAAGTTAAATTGTCTGTCTCTTTGGCCTTAAATTATGTTGGGTATTATACGATATGTATTGTAGGATATTTTGTTGTGAGTTTGTTAGACGGTTTAGACAATTTACTTTTAGGCTTTGGCTCATGGCATTCGTTTCACAAGTGAGTGTGATGAGTTCTTTGAGAAAGTCGCCCCCGAATAAGAAGACGGAATTGAAGAACAGAGTGAGTGGTAGGAGCCAGCGGACCCCAAAGTTAATGTCATAACCCACTTAGTTAGTGGTTAGAATATTCTCCTTATATATACTTATGAATGTCTCGACGTGCCCAGAAGACGGGGCATAACAAAGTTAACGTCAAGGCCCACTTAGTTAGTGGCGTCCACCATAACTTGTTCAACCATCCCATACTTCTCATCAGGAGTAAGAAAGCTCTCTAAAGGATTAAGTTTTCAAGATAATATCTCCCTCCCTGGACCACAAAGTGTTGCAACCATTGCAACTGAATTTTGCAGATAACGTCCAAGAGCAACAACCCGCCTAACTATACCTAAAAACAAAGGTAAAGCTAAAAATGATAATAAACAAAGAGGGAGTGGCATAACTAGACTTCATTACACATTTACATATTGGATTTCAACAAATGTTAAAAAAACTGAAGATGATAGAATTACCTGAGTGCCGAGGCAGCTGGTCTGACGAAATGCGAGAATTTTCATATAAGTGAGGGAGAGATTCATCACCATATACAATGCTTAGACCATCCATTTCATGACCTATATCTCTAGGATTATCCTCCACAATCTTAAAGATGATCTAATAAGGGAAGAAAGAAAACTAATGAAACATGTCAGTTCTTTCAGAAAGAGGAACAGATAAATTGACTGGTGTAGTGGCTTTAGTAAAATTCAACGCAATTGTTTACATAATAGGGGCCATTATCAATCACTCTATGCCCTATATGCAACACTTAAAAGAGAACCCACCTAAACTGCAAAGTTGAAAGAAAACCAAACACTATTTGGAGGTTCAAGGGCTTCCATTTACAACAGGCAGTACACAAATTGTATCTAACTATTTCAGAGAACACTTAATTAACATAATATTTCAAGTATAATTGGTCAAACCAGTGGTACAAACACATCTAGAATCAAAACATAAGAGTATTACAAGAGAGGAATAGGGAACCTTTGCATCAAAGACTGGTAAAAAATATCTAGAATCAAATTAAATCAAAAGTGTTCGAGATAGTTTCAAAATTAAATGAATAACACCCTAGTTAAATTAAAACATTCGGGAAATTATTGCTTAAAATTTCCATGCTTTGCAATTCAAATGCCCTTTCCATTAGTATATCACACAATACTTCCACAATTAATACCATCTTAAGTTTCTTGATAAGACAAATTTATATCACTGTCAAAGACCGAATTTTGATTTCACTGTCTAGTTTCGGCTGGAATAGATATGGAAACATTTCAAAAACATTCCAAAGGAGAAAAGAGACAAAAACAAGTTGAAAAGGATTGTTTATAACACAAATTAAAGCTTATCTAAATGTATAAAAGCCTAATAATTGAATAAGTCAAATGTTGATAGATTCATTACTTGATTTACATGATAAAATAGTGGAAAATCAAAAGGGATGACAATGAAACAAAAAGTTATTAAGTAAAAGAGTAGCCTAGTGCACAAGGAAACAAAATTGTTAAGTATTGGCGAATAAATTAATTTCGTCACATACAAATGCATATGAACATATAAATGTGTAACATAGAGAAGATAGTAATGATAGAAGTATTAGCCTATGTTTGGCAAAGTTTTTTTTAAAAGCTTTTTTCTTAAAAGACTTCTAAAAAATCGAATGATTTGACTTACTATTAAAATCAATTAGCTTTTTTCACATATTTTCACATATACTTTTTTTTATAAAAAAGCCAAAAAATCTACACAAAAAAAAAAAGCAAAACCAAACGCATGCTTAGAGTACTACTAACAATATATATTAAGATAAAGTCTTTTACCTTTTCTTTCAAAAATATTTACACAAATACTTGTGATAGATTTCAAATTCATTTCAACACAAATTATTGATCGGAGATGTTGGTAGTTTCATTTTGGTTGATGTGTTTTGCAATATTTTCTGTCTTCTTTCTTGCGGTGGAAATAATTTCACTGGTATTTTGTTTTGGTCTCTTAGGAAACGGATAGGTGTTGTCCATTTGTGGAAACAAGGAAATTGACCATGGCAGATTTCAATACTATTTTGATAAACTAGAAGTCCTCTCTAATAGAATGAATAAACTAATCAGTCTAAAAATAAAAGATCCACAGATAAAACAACAGCTACAACTACAATCCACCAACAATAAGGCTCTGGAGCACCAAATTTAAATGAAGGCATTGTCACGCCATAAACTCTGGGTCACGTGAAGCACCCAACAACAACCATACATGACACCCGACCCGATGTTATACTCTATAAATAAATCATACATGCATTTAAATAGATATCGCCCTCAGGCTTACAACACGCGGTTCTAACACCGCTAATATGTAAACATACATGGTTCCAAAGAAACAAAAGGAAGATTACAAATCTTTCGCCCTTCCGGCACCTCCAGATCAACCTTCGTGACCGGTATCTAAAAAATATTTCAAATCTCACACCGTGAGCAAAACTCAGCAAAAACTAGATAAGCATCCGATATAAGCTATACATGCTAGCATATATAAAATGTATGTAATGACTCGCCCGAGCCTCAAAACAAGTTTGAAAATAGTTTTATATCACGACTTACAAAAGCCTTAAAAATAGTTTGAAAACGATTTTGTATACATACAAAATTGTCAAAGCTACTCATGCAAAGATCAACTCCTACGAGCCTCGACTCTCACGAGCCTCAACAACTATTCTACAGTTCACGGTGACAGACACCCAACACAAGGATTGTTCTCGAACTCTCACCAAAGGGCCACAGCCCCACCTGCTAACCAGTTAACCAAAGTTAACCTATGCAACACATGCAACCCACGTGATATACGCTACTCACACAATGCAACACATGCATCCCGTACAATATACCACATGCAACATACAAAACACATGCCTCTTCAGGACCACTTTTCCATCCTTCAGATACCCGCACATAAAATGCATCGTTAAGACCACATTTTCATCCCTCCAATTTCTATGCACACACACGCATGCATGGTTAACTAAAGTTAACGTATATCGAACCCCTTTTTCGTCCCCGTTAACTAGAGCTAACACCCATCGAACCACTTTTTTGTCCATGGATAACTTTTCTGTCTACAACACATCGAACCACTTTTCTGTCCATGGGACATCAGACCATGTTTCTATCCGTCCACAAAATCACACATACATGCGTTACTAAAACTAGAGTTTTTTATGCCGCAAGACCTCATATCTGTCCTGCAACATGCATAATTAAAACTAAAGTTTTAAATGCACATAACTACGTAAAACACTAGGTTTCACACAACGATGTCACATATCCCACCACGACATCACATGCCACTCAACCCGACATCCACTCACCTGGACGATCCGTCCTCTCTCCCGGACGACCAACAACACAAAAAACCAAAACCCAAATCGAAGGTCAACACCAAACCTCCCAAAAAACGATTTTCACTAAAAACCACCTTTAAAACGAACAACAGACCCACACGTCCTGCACCAAATAATGCACCAACCACCACGCACACTACCGTGCTCTAACACTCCGCATGGACTAACCAACACCCTCTCCGTGACTTCAATCGATAGGAACCCATAATCCTATCAACTGAAAATCCACTAGAGGAGAGCAGCCGATTGAGCCCCATAACTCAGATTGATCGAGAGACCACCACACGACCACCAAACCACCAAAACACTAAGCGCCCAACACTGGACCTAGTCGATTGGACCCCCACCAGCTAGTCAACCCAAACATGCTATTGAGTCTTGCAAAAACCCCCACAAAACACAGGTCAGTCGACTGACCTCACGATCCAGTCGACTGACCCCTCAATCCAGTCGACTGACCCTAGGCAAAAACCACCTCCGAGCTACGGGTTTAGCTACCAAAACCCCAAAACGAAGCCTCTGAACTCCCATCCAACACCCTTGGACATATGCATGCCCAAGCCTAAAATCAAAACCTCAAAAGAAACGCCCGAAACACGATTTTATCTAATTAAAATTGATAAAAAATGGTTTTCAAGCCAAAACACAACTTTTGAAACAAATTCATATTTCTTGTATTTTAACCCGTGAAAATGTATACAATTACACGTAACAACCTTATAAGACATGAGAGTCTAGAATCCTATCTCGGTGAGTTAAAAACTCGATGTCTCAATTCACGTGTAAAATCGAATTTTGCCAAAATAAAATTTTGTTCGGATGAACGCGTAACCCTTGATGCCAATAGCAGGGATTCGCTGTTTAATTGTTGAAAATCGAGCCCCGATCCCCCGATAAGTTAGAGAGAAGGCAGAGCTAAAAAGAGAAAACTTAGTTAAGAAGTTTTAAAAATATATTTTAAAAATATCTAACGCCAGATATTTATAAGCTCTCTAAAAACATCTATTTATTTTTTTTAAATTCACATCACAACGCCCAACAGCATGGGAACCAACCCCACATGCAGATCTAAACCCGATCATGCATAAAAATGCATATAAAACATGCTATCACGTAAATGGTAAACACGCGTCAAAAAATGCTGAAAAAAAAAACATGCCAGGGTTTCACAACTCTACCCCCTTAAAGGAATTTTGTCCCCGAAATTTAGCAACGGTTAAAAGAAACAACTCCATCATTCACCATCGACACCGGCACGAGAGGTAGTTAGCCAAACCATTCCGAGGATATGGTTAAACAAGGTCGTGCACTATAGACAACGGCGAACTACCTCATAAGCACGGGATCTACATCTCATCCTAACGTCACAAACTTACCAACCAGCGTCTCAGCACCCACACTCAACCCATGGAGCCATCTCTAACTCCCCAAACTGATGAAAAAGGACATGATGCTTTCACAAAGTTTGCATATTCAGAAGGTACCTATGCTCATATAGTCTCATCATCAGGAATAACCAATGCCCTAGAAGAACTGGGATCTGCAAGAGCATACACTCGGCCCTGTGTCATCCTGGCCTGCCCTCTATAACCTGGGACTGCTGGCTGTCGTACAGACTGAACTAATGCACCATGGTCTGTCACCCGAGAAGTTTGTAGTGCTGGCTGCTGATAACCTTGTCGGTCCTGTACTGGTGTGGCACCTATCGTGCTTGGCGTACTGCCTCCGTGAGGAAAGTTCCTGGCAATATGCCCTATCTGGCCACACCCAAAATAAACTGGCAGCTCCCACTGCTGCACCTGAACTGGTACCGAACCCTGAGACTACTTCGGCTGTGGATAATCTGCCACACGATGCCTAGGCTTCCTGCACCGATAATAGATCAACTCAGTTGGCTCTTGCCTCTCAAACGAGGCCACCGATGGTGCTGGTGCAGAAAACTGCTGTCGTGACCCATATGGTTGAAAACTAGGGCCATAGGACTTCTGCCTCTTGCTGGAGCGTCTACTTGACTGAGCCTCCATCCTGCCCTGCAGTGCTCTGATCTCCTGAGAACCTCGAATCTCGCTCAAGGTATTCTCAATCCTCACTGCCTACTCTACTAGCTCTGTAAAAACACGTAGCCCCATCCCTACCACTTGCTCTCTGATCTCCGGCCTCAAGCCCCGCTCAAACCTCCTCGATCGCAACTCATTTGTGTCCACCAACTCCTGTGCAGACCGAGACAGACTGGTGAATCTAACCTCATACTGAACAATGCTCATCGCCCCCTGAGTGAGAGCGTAGAACTTTTCTCTGTATAGTCCTCTGGATGAAGCCAGAAAATACTTTTCCAGAAAAACCCCTATGAAAGTAGCCCACGTGTGACACCCCGTTCCCCAGGAATGTCGGGACATATGTAACTATAAATAAGGGACATTCTAGCCAAATGTTCATAAATATATAAGATAACTACTACATCATTAACAGTTCAGATATTGTTCAAAACACTTAATAAATACAATTATCCAGAAAGCTTAATAAAAGTTACATTATGTCCGTAGAAAACTAAACAAAAAGATCAAAAAATAAACACTCTACGTCTTCAAACTGCGTCGTTGGGGTTGACCTGCTCCTGCCACCCTCCCCCTTCATCAAAGTCTCCTTCCTCAATGAACATGTCTTCCTCAAAGGGTCCTTCTTCTTGACCTGTGGGACGAATGCCATGAGCCGAAACCTAGAAAAAAATTTCTTAAACCGTCTAACAAACTCACAATGATATATTCTATAATACATATCGTATAATACCCAATGCAAAGTTAAGGGAATAGAGATATAGGCAAGTTATCATTTTCAACAGGATGAGCACATATAAGAATAGAAGTGTGAGTGCATGATGCAG
>JAOTRH010458454.1:0-29061 GCA_034768845.1 Heliamphora exappendiculata | reverse complement strand
GGTTGGGAACGTGGTCGAGGAAGGGGTGGCAGTGGTGACTTGAGGGAAAAGAAGTGGCGAGGAGGGTGTGTAGTGGTGGTATGTGTAGATTTAAGGTTGAAAGTGGAACATGGGAATATTTTAAAAAAACAAATAATATCTTTGTAAGTGTACAAAAATATTTTTAGATGTCAATAGAACCACTTTCATTTGTAAGAGATTTCAAGTTGAGTTACAGCATAATAAAATAGTATATGTAGATAAAACAGAATATATTACACTTACGCACGGTTTAAACAAAATTTCACTATTCCAACATTTTGGGTGTATAATGTGTGCCCTTTGTAACTAAATTTAAATTTATATAACTAAAAATTGAAGTTAAAATAATTAAAAATTAAAATAATTATATAATTAGAAAAAATTAAATTTATAATAACCAAAAATTAAAATTATAAAAGCTAACTGAATGCACAGCATAGTTAATTAGGCTGCTGGCCCTGTTTGGGCTAAATTATAGATATTTTGCTTATTTTTGAATTTTTTTTCATCTTTTGACAAAAATATTTTACTTTCTAAAATTGTGTTGATGAGATAAACCAAAAAATAAAAAATTTGATGGAAAAAAAAGTTCTTAAAGACAAAAATAAGTAATTTTAAATTTGATTTATTTGTTTATTTTGGCTTATTTTGTTTTTTTGAAGTCTTTAATATTTTTATTAATTTTTTTTTATTTTTTTAACTCGTTTCAACGAGAAAAGTAAAAAAAATATAATAATTGAACTAAATTATAAATTTTTTATCAAAAATAAAAATAAATAAAAATAAATAAATAATTAATTATCCCAAACTAAAACACTTTTTTACCGTGACAAGCAAAATTAAAATAACAAAAAACTGTGCATAGCATAGAATTTCCCATTTTCTCGTGACAGTAACGTAAAAAAGAGAAATAAATAAACCAACAGGTCAAAAATGGAAGGGAAGGGCAACATAAAACAGTAGAAGAAAAAGGCGAAATGGAGAAAACCGGCAACAACGACAACAATCTCAATTTCTTCAAGTCCATCTTGTTCTTCAACGGCAACAAGAGCAAGTCCAGCGATGACGATTCTCCCAAGCCCATATCAATGCTCTCTCCTCTCGCCAATTCGGTCGTCTCTCGCTGTTCCAAGTAAATGATGACAACAAGTGCTTCCATTTTGAAATCTTATTTAGTTTATTGCCACTCACACTCTTTTATTCAATTCTGCTACAATGAGGGTTTCTGTTAACATCAATTCTTATCCCTAAGCCATGAATCAAACTAAAATAAGAATCTTTTGATATCCGCGCCCGTTTCTGATGATATTCCTCAATGAAAACCTGGGTTATTTGGATAAATGTTTTTTCCGGGTATAATTGTTGCGTTACACGATTTCGTTTGTTTTTATTTTTAACGTTTCGAAGTGCCTTCGACCATGGAATTGTTGCAGTTAACTTTTTAGAGTCTCGGTTCCGGTATCATTAAACAAAAAAAAAATTGTATTGCAGTATCATCTCACAATGCTGGTGGTTCAGACTTTTCAGATGACAATGGAAGTAGAAACGTCAGTTGCGTTGGGATAGAACTGTTTATGATACTGTAGATACCTTGATAAATTAAGTGAAGATAACAGCGAGTTAGTTACCATTGTAAGGTTGTGTCTTTTTATTGAACTGTTGGGTTCTTCCAGTGAAGGGTTGCATCCTCTTAGTGACATGCATGAACAGTTTTCCTTTTTTTTGGGGTGACACCGTTCTTAGAATCAAGTTTTTCATTAGAATTTTGAGTCAGAATCCATGTAAAGAGAGTGCAAAATGTTGTTTGGTTCGCGAGATTCATCAATTGTGTAGTGCTGCTTCTTTGGGAGTCAGATCATTGTACTTGGAGAAATAGATGTTCGAGATATTGTAAGCACTGTAGCAAAGGCAAAATATGTCGTAAGGACATGGTGTTAAATACTAGCTTTAATCTTTCATCTTCTTTGATTTCATTCTGTAAGTTCAATTTATATTTCTTGTTTATGTTATTATTTATAACAATTTCACAACAAGTATACATATTTTCTAATAATCTTATGCCGTATTTTGATTTACTTCTCTGCATTTATTGATTCGCCTTTTTGTTCTCAGTTTGTGTTTTGTTCGCCCACACATAGATTTTTGTATAGGTTGTAATTTATATCTTCAAGTTATTTTATGAGAATGAAATTGTCATGGATCCACATTGAAGTTTTATGTTTGTGGTCTTTGCCAAAATTTTGAATCAATTGGCATGGTATAACCATATATATATATATATATATATATATTCTTTGCTTTATTTGGCTGGAAGTATAGTTCATGGAATTGACTTTCTTTAGAAAGTAAAGTTCTCCTGTTAATGGCAATTCGATAAGGCTGAGGTTGGGATTTTCGTCAAGCATGAAACATTATTGGTTTTTGCAGAAACGTTATTTGTTTTTGACATGTTTGTAAAGGTTGTGCGTGCATTACGGAATCAAAATCAGATGGTGCATTTGTATTTCTCTATATTATGTAGTAACCAATCAAATTATTTTGGATAATCTTGATTCAGTTTATTGTTCTGATGCAACTTTCCAACTTGGCTAGTGCCACCTGTTCCAAATGTGTTTGCATAAGTGTAATGTATACATGGAGAGGTATAATTTATACCATTTTATGCTTTGTAAATGGTTCCTTGCACACTAAAACAACAACATTGGTTGTTTGTATAACCGCAGAAAATGGCGATTTGTGAATGCTATCTCTATAATTGTTATCTCTGTTATTTTGTACTCATCAAGTAGTTCGACTCTTGGCCAAGTGCATCACTTTGGCATTTGATTGATTAACGGCTATATTAACTAATTGGCCACGTTGTTTCTCTTTTCTTTTATTTTCATTTTTACGATAATTGTTTCTATCTTTATGAAGCCAAAGATGCCAACACAAGACATGTTCCTGTTTTACTACAAACATTTTGAGAACTTGAACCTTTTAATGTTATTTCGAAGAAATAGTCTCCCTTTTCTTTGAAATTATAGTATGTTGTAGTCTACATACATGTGATCATATCTGGAAAGTCTTGTGATGAAAGTCCTCGCCACGAATTGGTAGAAAATTGGAATCCTACTTCTACAACCATAACTTCCGGAACTTCATTCTTCTTATAAAACCTAAAACTTTTGGGTCTTAGTTCTTTCACAATAATTTTTGTATTGAATAGAATTCTTGTCTCAATATGTAATACCCAAGGTATTACCATAGCATTATATGCATGATTTATTTTAATTAGTGCATATTAATTACATGTAAAGTTCTTAAAATTACTTTGAATTAACATGTATGAAATCACTCTACTTATGCAAAGAAAAGCACGTTGATGCATGTTCTAGTTGATAATATGAAAATTGTTGTAGCTTGCGCTGGTATAGTATACAAAATATAGAGAGAAAAATTGACGTGTTTCACTGACTAATCTTGTTTATGTATAATTATGACATTAAACAATATTGGAATTCTTAATTGAGGTGCTTAAAAGACTTATGTTAATGTGTAAGAGGTTTTGAGATTAACATGCAAAAATTAATCAAGATTAAATAGGAATAATTATGATTAATTAACAAAATTAGGATTAATTATTAGTAAGTATGATTAACCTAATTAAGTAAGATTTACTAACCTAAACTCGATTAATGCATGATTAATTAACTTATGTTGATTTGGATAATTAGTGACTCACCTTGTTGCTACGTGTCATTTTAAGGAGCTAGGTGTCATTTTAAGGCTAAGCCTTGGTGCAAAATGAGGACGTGTATATATGTGAGATAATGATATATATTCAACAAAAAAGTTGACAAAATAAAAGAAGAGAGAGAATTTCTACAAAAAATTCTGGAGAAAGGTGTTTGGCTAGAGAGAAAGTGAAGGAAAAGAAAAGAAAATTCAAGAAAAGTAAAGAAAAAATATAGGGCTTTTGTACAAGACTTCAAATTAAGGTAAGAAACTTATTCTTCATTCTATTCTCTATCATATAATCTGAAAATAACAAGCTTATAATAAATTAAAATTGATTAATTAATGAGTTTTAGGTTAATACATGGAAAAAGTTAGGGTTATTCTTTGCGGTTCTTAAAACCTTAGAATCCGTGGTAATTTCATCATTTAACTACATAAATATTGAACGTAGATGAATACGAAACCTTAGACTACCTTGCTACAAGTGTGATACATAATTAAACTTGAGCTTTTGATTTTGGATATAAAATATGATGAAATATAAGCAAAATAATAATAAATCTAGACATTTTCGTATGACCAGCCTTTACTCTTTTTATCCTAACTCTTTGTATTTTTGAAATTAGATGATGAGAACACCACCATTAAAAACTAGATTTTTGGGACTTTAATTGGGACACAAATTTTGTCCTAATCGGAGTCCGAAAGGTTAAGTTACGGCTTCTTAAAGTTTTTGGACAGAATCTGTCTTGCCCATTGGTTTTGGGCATCCAGACAGCTATGACCATAAATATGTTGATTTTAAGATACTTTTATGAAGTTGAAAGTGGGATAATGACCTAGAATGGAATACAGCATCCCCTAATTGTTATAACTTACTCAAAATGTGAACTTATGTGTATTCTATTATAAAATGTGTTTTTCATGTAGAACTCTTGATTAAGAAATGATTAACTTTATAATAAGTATTTGAGGTGAGTACTATTATACTTTAGTTACACTTGCAAATTATGCTTTCCAATGGAAATGCTTACAAAGAAATCTTATGTTTCTTATCAAATGTTCTTCAATACTTTCATGGATATTAATATGTTGAAATGTACAAGTTTTGATCTGTTAGTGTCATCCACGGCTATCCAATGTTACTAGGGGAAAGAAAAGATACTAGTAGTGCTATAATGAGACGTTTCAACTTTTTTGCCACCAATTGTGGCTATAAAATAGGACGCCGGAGTCGGCCTGGTAGTCTTTCCTCAAATAGATTCGTGGTGATGACATTGCATATCATTTGAAATGCTATAAGATTTATTAATATGATCAAAGTGAATTTATCGATGCATTGAATTTTGGTTCTATGGAATGTTCTTGCCTCGGTTTATATGCATTATATGGCAAAAATGCTTGACAAAGGATTTCCACGAATCTTTTATAACCTTGGTGTATAGTATTCACGGGCTTTTAAGCTTACGCGTTTAATCTCACTTTTTTTTTTCAGGTGATGAAGTGTAGAATTGTCCAAATAAAATCAAATACTAAAATCATGATTTTCAGTATACAACTCTAACACCATCATCAGCACGGCTTCGCCTTCTTCGTCGCCTATACACACTTGGGCCATCTTTTCATTGAAGAAAGGACCCAGATCTCTTTTCTCAAAATGAAAAATTAAATCCATTGATGAGGAGGTCTTCCTCTCCATGTTGAATCTCAAGGAACGGGGTGGTGTCATTGAATGGGTTGGCAAGCCAGTTTCCACCGAGATAGTGATAGTCATTCCTTCCTGTATTAGCTTGACCTTCTGTTGTAGAGTTGAGGGAACTACTCTTATCGTTGGATCATGTAATCAGGGTCTTCCTAGCAGCAGATTGAACAAAGTTGGCATGTCGAGGACATGGAATTCTACCTCACTTTCTAGTGGTCCCACTGTTACAGCAAAAGTTACCAATCCCAAAACATCCCTCAGTGTATTGTCATATGCTGGTACTTCCTGTGGACTCGGCTTGAAATCCTTTGTCTTCAACCCCAAGTAATAGGCTATTCATAATAGGCATAAATTGAGCACAGAGCTGTTGTTGACTAGAATGACTGAAACCCAGTTTCCTAAATATTTAACAGTTTGATGTAGTGGCTGTTGGAGGCAAAACTGCCAAGATTATTATGTTTTAAAACGATTTTTTGATAAAAAAACTGAATAGGCAATTGCCGAAATGGGCTCAAAATAAAACTTTTAATTGTCGAACGATCAAAATAAAACCCGTGCCACCACAGTTAATTTAGAAGAATACCTTTTAAGTCGATTCTCCAACTACAAACTTTTGATTCCGAGTTGAAGCTCTTGTCATGCCTTCTACTGTATACTCTTTTACCATTTTCGAACGTAGTGTGGGCTAGAATTCATCGAGAACTCGTACCGGTAGAATCTGGTCAACCTTAGTCTTGAAGACGAGTATTAAATATACATAGATCAGTAATTATTTTAGAATTAAGAGTATAAGCACAATTCATAATACTCTTGGGGTGTGAGTTAATTTATATAGTGAGTATAAAATTAATTACCCCAAATGTCCCGTTTAATACACAAAAAGTGTACTAGTACAGAGAGTCAGAACAATAGACAGCGCTGTTATCTGTTCCCTATAACCAAGACAGATCTACTAAAACTCTATACTACAGTCGTACCAATGCTATGCGCATTTTCATTTAAACTATAAATATAAAACTCATATTCTACAAGAACCTAACATCTGATCTTCTGTGTGTAAACCGTACTCTACACACCAGATTAAATATTATACAAGATAAAAGACATCCATGCATAACATTTAAAGAAATAATATTACATACATTGCTCATTAAGATTTTCATAAAATAAAAAATTAATTTTATTAAAATAAAATTAAATACTAAAAATATAATTTTCAGTATACAGCCATCACACACCGATCAGGTTAATGAACAAACCTTCCATTACGATGAGGCACTATCTGTTTATGTGTACTAGCAGTAATATGTTATACAAAATCTGAACCCTCTGCATCAGCACCCTGTTCATGATTTGCACATGTCCCGATAATCCTTTCACTACGACGAGACAATGGAATATCAGTGACTTGTGGTTCCTCTTCCGTTTTATTGGTTTCTAGAACAATTTTACTATTGGGCCTGTGGTCCATAATATAACCCTCTTTCAAGAATCGGGCATTGGTGCTAATAATGACATTCTGATCCTTAATTAGGATTATAAAATAAACTACCCTTCATTCTTTTGGGATACCCCACAAAGAAACAGACTTCTGTCATCGGTTCCAACTTACCCGTATTTTCTTTCAGCACATGTGCTGGACACCCCCAAATCTAAATATGTTTCAGGCTAGGCTTACGCCTGGTCTACAATTCTGTTGGAGTAGAAGGTACCAAGTTCATAATATAAGTCGTTGCCTCTAATGCGAGTCCCCAAAACGAATCGAGTAAACCTTAATAACTCATTATGGACCTTACCATCTCTATAAGAGTCCTATGCCTTATTTTTGCTATACTATTCTCCTACGGAGTGCCCGGTGCAGTTAACTGGGATATAATTTCTTTCGATAATAAGTAATTCCTAAACTCTCTAAAGAGATACTCCCCAGTTCAGTCGGATCGTAGTATTTTGATACTTTTACCCATACATTTCTCTGCCTTCGCCTTGAATTCATGAAAATTTTCAAATCATTCAGACTTACGGTGGATCAGGTAAATATATCCATACCTTGAATAGTCATTAATGAAACTGTGAAAGTACTCAAAACCACCTCTAGCCCGAATTGTCATAGGACCACATACATCAGAATGAATCAATTCTAACTGTTTTTTAGCTCTATAGCCTTTGGCCAAAAATAGCTTCTTGCTTATCTTACCCACTAAACAGGATTCACAGCCTGGAAGTGCCTCCACTTTTAATGAACTTAAAAGTCCATATTCTACTAGTTTATTTATTATTTTTAGATTAATATGACCCAAGCGTAAGTTCCAAAAAAATATTTGGTTCATTAAAGAAAGAAACTTTTTCTTATATGTTAAATTAGATGTGTTATTCAATTCAGTTAGTTGTAGTGTATGAGAGATAAAAAATACAACATACAGATCATCCACCAATGCACCAGAACAAATAAAATATTTATTTTTCTTAACAACCACAGAGTCATTAAAATGAATAGTATATTTATTCTTTATTAAACTAAAAATCAAAATTGAATTTCTTCTAATCGAAGGTACATAAAGACAATCTTTTAGAAGTAAAATCCTATCTCCACAAAAATTGAGAGTGACATCTTCTACTACAACTGCTGCCACCCTTGTATTATTACCCATATGTAGGTATATTTTTCCATCGCTGAGTTACTTGGTTTCTTAAAACTCATGCAAAGAATTGCAGATATGATTAGTGGCTCTCGTATCTACACACCAGGTACCAGTAGATAATACCGCTAAACATGTTTCAACCACCAGTGAATAGAAATTATCTGGTTTGTTCTGTTTATTGTGAAAAATTGAAGATTGCTTTTTTCAATGCCTAAACTGGTTACAGTGATACCACTTGCCACTCGACTTTTTCACATCAGTTTTTGGTCTCTTAACTGCTTTTGGACCTGTGCCTCCATGTGTCTAAACTTTTTTCTTCTTCTTGCCTTTCAACTTAGAGGGAGAACTTTTTTCTGCCACATACACAGAATGTGGCTTTCTTCGAACACCCTCGACTGTTTGAAGTTCATTAAGAAGTTCTGCCAATGAAAAGCTGAGCTTATTCATGGTATAGTTCAGGCATAACTGTTTAAAGCTATCAGGCAGTGACTGGAGTATGATATCGACCTGGGTTTTTTCGTCAATTTTAGCTCCTAGGATCTCTAGTTCATTCAGAAAACTGATAATCTTTAGAATATGATCCCTAATTGAGGTGCCTTCAGCCATGCTTACATTTATAAAAAAATTTATGACCACCTTCCTAACAACACGACTTTAATCCCTAAATATTTTTTTGAGGTTCATAGTCATGTCATAGGTACTGGGTATAGACTGATGCTGATACTGTAAAATATTTGACATGTATACTAAAATGTAACAATGAGCCATCTGATTAGCTTTTTACCACTTCTAATGGGCTTGGGTTTCCTGTTCGGTCGCCTCTTCATTAGGTACTGGTGGATAAATCTCAATTAATGTAAACTTATAGTCCTCAGCAGTTAATACAATGTCCAAATTCCTTTTCTAGTTAACATAGTTTGGCCACGTAAGTTTATTTTCTTTGAGTATTGACGCGAGAGGATTAAAAACTATTTTATTCTTGAGAATCGTATAATTAAAAATAACTGTTAATTATAACGAGTAAAATTTTGAATTTATTTTCATTTGGTTCTCTATACCATTTTAAAAAAAATTCGCCAGTAGCTTGATTCCCTGTGAATAGCATGTATTGATGGAAGGACGTCTACTATCCATCGTTTGTCCAGACATGTCAATTTCTTTTAATTTTATTATCTAAGCAATTGACCCTACCAAGTAAAATTAAATAGTTAACATAGTTTCAGTCCAATAAATAATAGCAATGACTCAAATGGAGAGAATACTATTTATTTACAGTTATTATTAAGTATCACCTAATTCTAAATCAATCGCTTCGCAATGAGCTATTTAGAGGGAGAAGTGATCCACACTAACAATTATCCAGAATTATCCTTTAAGAAGATTTGTATTGGCGATACCACAATTAATCTGTCCGATAGGGAGAAAGGCCTTACAGCTAACACGCAAGATTTAATTACATCGCCTACAAACTGGTGATAGAGACCGCAGGATTTATCTGTGAATAAATTTTCTCTTTCACTTAGATTTTTAAAATATTTTTAGGGCTACAAAAATTCGTTTAATTAAAATAAATTTATTAATTTAAAAAGTCACATGACCTGAAAGAATCCAAAACTTCTTACTGTGTACATGATTTCAAAGATACCGGTTCACCAAACTATCTTTTCGTGTTTTAATACGTAATAAATAAAATTCGATTAACGTACAGTTTTTTCTTTAGCTTTCAGCTATGGTAATGATTAAAGGCATTCAATTATTTTATTTTGTGTTACACATTTTTCAAAAAATAATAATTTATTTAGATTAAATATTTTTTTATTTAATTAATTCAAAATTCAGAATTTATTATTACGTTTTTTCAAGATATCCGATTTAATAAAAAATCATCTTAAACGTGATATGTTGTAAAAATTAAAAATAATTACACTTACCTCCCATGAGGTTCAAGCTTATTACAGGGACCTCCCAGTGGTCTCTGAAATTACACTAGCCTCCCTTGAGGTTTAATTTTAATATTAATTGTATCCCAACTGTTACAATTTTCGTTAAAATTTAACGAAAATCGCCCATCTCACCCCAAAACCACCATTTAAACTACCTTTCTCCTAAAAAATCACCATTCCCACCCCAAATTTCAACGGAAGGGTGATTTTGGGAATGGTGGTTTTGGGGTGGAAATGGTGATTTTGTTGGAGCAAAATTTTTTTTTGAACCAACACGTGACCGTAAAAAACGATGTGCGCGTTTTTCATGAAAACGGTGAACAATATTAATTTTAATAGAATAATACCTTTATAAAACTTATCGAAAAGTTTCAAGAAGTCCCGAATACGTTGAAGACGACCTTGCAACCTTCTCACGTATATTCCAAACACACTACGACGATCACGATGAGTGGGTCTCGACACCGATCGAAGAGTTCTCCCTATTTTTGGTTTCTTCTTACACACTTATCTTCAAAGAGGCAAAATTAATTGCCAAAAAAGGAGAGGGGGCGGCGGCTATGGGGAGGAATTAGGGTTAGGGTTTTTCTTTTTCTCTCCTTCTTATATATATAAACCTCCTCTTGATATATATAAGAATATATTATATTAAGTATATATTCTCCCTTTCCTAGAAGGATATGAAGAAATATATACGTAACATAAAAAATAAACCCATCAACTCCTAGGGCCGGCCACTTAGGGAGTAATCCCAAGGTGTGCCAAAAATCAAAACTGCCCCTTATTATTTAATTTAATTCCTGAATTTTTCCGACGGCAAAACCAGCATTCTAATTAAATTAAATAATAATCGAAACCAATAAGAAAAATATCCGTGCATATAGTGGGCTACGTGAGGGATCATGAGGAAGTATAGTACTCGAGCTAACCGTACGAAAAAATCAGATATCCCTAACTCTGTCCCTGAGTTAGATCTTTTCCTGTACGAATTAAAACTTATTCCACTAAAGGTCCTAACTGAACTCTCAGCCCTAACTTAAATTATGTCTTGAATTTCCAATTATCAAATGCACTGAATTCTCCCCACGTTTAAAATATGGATTCCCGATAAATAAATTAGGTTACTGGCAATCCGATTTAATTATCCACTTTTTCTCGCAATCGCACCGCTTAACCTTTTGATATGCCGGATTCAAAAATTCACTATATAGGTTTAGCATAATCAAACCTATAAGTAAAGCACACGATGGGGAACTCCTCAACCTAAATCAGACGTGATTTTTGTCAGTTGATTATCAATCATCGGACAAACAATGCCCACACCCAACTCATCGCTATTGTTGATCTCATTGAGAAAATCTCAGCCATTGATAACTCAAAGTATTGTACATCATCCGAACACAATTAATCAATTACTTCGAAATTAAGAGTTTGTGCAATACATGATAATACGAGATGTGGATCAATTTATATAGTCAGTATAGAATCGATCATCCCGTTGATCCTGCTCAATACACTCCAAGTGTATTAACACATCGAGCTCGAACATCGAATTCTCAAAATCCGAATTCGATCCGTTCGACCTAGCTAAGACCAGCTACTATAACGATGTTTTACAATCGTACCAATGGAATATCCGGGTCCATTGCGATTGTGAGCCTACCTGTATAATCTGTTAGAACCTTTGATCCGATCTTCCGTGAAGCACGCACCGAGTTAAATACTGGACATAATATATGGACTATGCATTCATTCATCACAAATATAAATATGAAATATCGAATACAAAATTATCTCAAATATTCCTCGTTAATATGCCAGGGATCTAGAATAAAATACATAAAAAATATGACTTTTCAGTATACATTCCCAATACTTCCCTTAAAGTCACAACATATAGTCATATTCAATAAATTTAATTCCAATTTCCTAAAAACACAAATTAAGTTAATTAAATATAAGCATTTTGGAATATCCACTTGTGCCAACCGCATCCAACACAAATTATCAATCATCAGAAATCACTTCCACAAATTTAATTATTATATAATTAATTAGCTAAAAATTAAAAACGTACCCGATCACTACATGAACTCTACGTATCAACCCACATATATTATCAACTAAAGAACAGAAACTCCCTTTTTTTTTTCATCAACCTTCTTTAAAGTAAAGTTTTTGAACTTTTAGTTGTTTCAAAAATTGTTATTTTTCAAAAACTTAGAATAATACTCTAAGTATAAATATTCAAAATATCGGCAGAATTTCCTCTATTTTTTAGATTATCTCAAATTTCTGAAAACCTATTAAATTCAAATAACAGTTTATACTTAGGCTCAGTCTAAATTTCAACCCACAATCACAACTTAACAATTACGAAACTACTAATTTTCCCACCACTGCGGTTTCATCAACTTAATCTAATCCTCAACATACGTACTATCACTTAAGAAAACTTATTCTGTCATTTACAATTCAAAATATAAGTTTAATGATCAACCACGTGAGACATATATATACAAATAGACGCAAATGCATATTTCTTTGCACGCATCCGTGAATTACCAATAACATTACAAATTCCATAATATTAAATGCGTTACTTAAAATTATAAACTACAAACATTTTCCCTTCTTCATTTACTTTAATCTCTAAGAAAACTTGATGTCGCGTCTGAGTCTTCCTCTTTAAACTTGCAAAATGTTTGATGCAACTAACGTGAGTCGAAACTCGTAGGATAAAAACTAAATAAAATGCAATGCATGATTTGAGATGTGAATGAATAGGATATTGTGCAACAACATTCAAATAATATCTTTACTTGTTTTCTAACTTACACCATTTGTTGAAAGTATTGATTTATTTGATTTCTTGACATCAAATTTTCTGACTTTCCTTTTTAACTCATCTCTTAGTCGTGTACACCTTTCATTTCCATTGAAATTGCTACCCTTTTTGATATAATATCTAAATTTTATTTTCTTCCTTTTTAATTACATTTTTCCTTTTTTACTTCTTTAGTTCTCATCTTCATTCTCATTTTCTTCTTAATAAGTCATCGGATACCAACACACCCTTATCTATTACAATATCATTAATTTTCCTTTCAGTTCATAAGTTCCTTATTCACAGTTACATTTTTATTTCATCAATCCAATCCTGAACCGACGTTGAGTGCAGCTTATAGAAACCCCTCCCTCTTCCCCCAACAGGCCACGCGAAGCTGTTCGGTAATAGATGGCTCCATAACTCACCACTACAATCCTCTGATACCAACATTGGGTGCAGCTTACAGAAACATCACCCCATTCACTCCTAATAGCCTACAAAAAGCAATTATGGAATGGATCGCTCTATAACTCACTACGACACAACCAATCCCATATTGAACCAACGTTGTAACGACCCGATATAGATCCTAATGGTAACAACTCGGTTGATAACGACCCGTGTAAAGACTCAGCCCAAACCCTAAGTGTTAGTGACAGATAGTCCACGAGACCATAGAGAAGGGAAGGAGTTCAGAATCCTAACTCGATTCAAAAACCCTAGGTACGGCCCAGAAACCCTAAAAAGGTCCAAAATATAAGCTATAAAACCCTAACACTCATAGAATCTCCTAACATTCTAAATGAAGTAAATATCATGAAATAATGAATGAAAAATCAAAATTCTCATAAATAAGGTAAAATGACCGTTTTGGCCCTAATAAAGCAAAAAGTCTTAAAAATTTAAATTTTGACATATGGATACCCTAAATTAAGGATTTTAGTACAATTATGTATTAAAAGACAAAATAACATAAAAATGACAAAAATTCTCATTAGTGGCCGACCACCTTGGGGGATGTGCCAAAAAGTGACTCTTTTGCTTCTTTTTAGCTTTAAATGATGGGAAACGTATTAAATGAAGCATTATGATGATCCCAAACTTGTTGAACAAGAAATATACCTAATAATATAGTGTTATAAGTCAACAAAAGTAAACAAATTATTATTAAAGTTCATGCACAACAAAATAAGTCAAAAAGTCATATATTGTCAAAATAGCTTAATTTGACTTAAAAGACTACATCTATTTAATTAATTGCTATGGAAATTATAATAATACACGAAAATACTATATTTTTCATAAACATATCAAAATAATAAGTCTCAATAGAAAAATACATAAAAAAGATACATCAAATTAACTTTTAATTCATTTTCTTACACAATAGGGGTACGAAAACTGAGACAAACCCCTTGATTGCTGGGGGAACAGATTTTTGTCCCCAAAACAGCCACCTAGATACTTTTAGCTTCACAAAATCTGAATTTTAGCCTTCAAGAATCAAATCAGCTTAAATCAAATTCAAATCACATTAATTTAAATAAAGAAAAAGAAAGCTTCTTGTGTACTTTTGTCTTCCCTTGTCCCATACCCTTCTCTAATATAAACCAAGCCAAACACCACTCTCTCCCCTTCAAAGTTTCATGCAAGAGAGTGAGGGACCAGACCTTCAATTGTTCTTGAAGTATTCTATGAGTTTGGGGAAGAAGAAAGGGAAGAAAAGGAAGAAACTGAGGAGTTTTCGAAAGCTAAGTCAAAATCAATCCTCCACCATCTTTTAATCTTTCAAATAGGTAATTAAAATCTCTAAACCTTTTATCTATGATCCTTCAAAATATCTGTCAACCCATCCCTTTAAACACTCCAAAAATCAAGAACTGAAATCAAACTGAAAAGGCGTTGTAGTTGGAAACTTAGTGGCTGTTTTGATTATGAATGATATGAGATGTTGTATGTTGTTATCTTTGAGTTTGATGATCTCTAAGGGTGCTGGAGTCTTGATATTTTAGTTTGAAACACAAGCACGCAAGGAAATAGAACCAAAACTTGACATAACATAAGTAGAGGACCTAAACCCTAAGAGGCTTTATTTTTTAGAAATTTGATGTTTCTGCACTGAGAATTGAAATGCCATAACTCAATGTAAAAAATATATCTAAGCATGATTTTTATGTCCAGAGTTAGATTTTGGTGTTATCTATCATCCAAAGTTGGTTTCAGCTCATTTTTATAACCAGAACTCAAGATATTACAATTTTACCAAAGTGTGTCATTTTCTGACCAGTCAACACCACCGACTTTGAAACCCTAGTTTAGAATGAGATTCGAACTTTGGTCAAAACATGACAGTTGTAGATAACATGTATATATATCTACCCACAAACAATGAGAACAAAATATTGAGGTTTGATAGGTTAAAACCCATTTGAAATTCTCTGCTGATTTTCAGCCCTCGAGGAACATTCTGTCACATATTTTTATATGGCCCAAAACCCCTACTTATATTGATCTATTACAAAAGTGGTATACATGAACTTTGTAGCTAACATACTGGTGTATTGTCTGCCAAACAATCAGACCTTAAAGCCACAGGATGATACCCCAAAATCATTTTAAACCCTCTGTCCAAAACTGGCTCTACTGAGTTTTTGCGGCTGACACAACCCACTTTTTAAATTGGCCAAAACGTCTAACTTGTTTCAAACAATGACCCTTAGATCTAAACATGAAGATTGCAGGTAACTTGTTAAAGTATAACATACTAAAACATGGGCTCATTTGGACTTCATTTGATACCCTAAAACAGAGAGAAACAGAAGCATAATTTTGGATAAAATCTGGGGTAAGGGCTGAACCATTTTTGCTTAGGGTGAAATGTTCAACCATTTACCTTAGGATTTGGCCTTCGTATTAAATATGAGAGTTGTTGAAAATATTTTTATCTAAATGGTGTTCAAAAATCATAGCTTAATTCCATGTGTAGATACCTAAGGAGCGGATGCATGTGGTGCATGTTGTACGGGTTGCGTGCGTTGCGTGTGCTTCATGGGTTGCGTTCGTTGAGTTGCATGGGTGGCATGCATTAGATGGCATTGAGATCCTTCGGTGAAAGCCCGATAATATGTTAGATGGGATTGAGATCCTTCGGTGAAAGCCCGAGAAATGTTAGTTGGGGCAGTGATCCTTCGGTGAAAGCCCAAGAAGATCCTTGTGTTGTGTGCGCAGAGTGGGTTCGCTACGGTCCCTCGGGTTGATCCTTGTAAACGTGGTATTGGATGCTCTTTCATAAGTCGTGGAACTCTGTAAAGGGAGTCAGTTGCCTCCGTGAATGCCATTGTTGTTGTAGCTCCATATATAATTTGTCATTACATAGCAGGCCTTAAGTGGTTCAGGACTAGGGTAATGTGCAGGAGTCTATAGTTGTTACCCTTATCTGTGTTTTTACTATTTTTCCTTAACTGTTGCGTGATATCTGTTAAGATACTATGCATAGTTTCAAGAATGGAACGTGATCTTAAAGACAGTGCGTGTGACTCTAAAGGACGGAGACAAGGTCCTAGAGAGATATGTGTTGGGTGTGTTGCTCATAGTTCGTTGGGCGTAGTGTATGGATTGCATGAGTTTGCTTGTTGGGGCTTGTGAGCCGGTTTGGAAATATGTTCATGTGTTGCATATATAAATATATATATATATATATATGTTATCTTTGGAGCTCGTGTGAGCCGTGTTTTCAAACTATTTTAAGGCTTGAAAGAGAGTTTAAAACTGCACCTCGTTTTTCTAGCATATTTAGCTCATATTTCCTGTGCTGTCTAGTTTCTGCTAAGCTTTCGCTCACGATGTGGGATTTGAAATATTTTTCAGGTACCGATCACACATGTTGATCCAGGGTTGCTGGAGGGGTGGAAGAGTTGTAGTCTTCCTTTTTGCTAGTTTTGAACACATATGCTATAACATGTTTTTCAGTGTTGGGGTCGTGTAATGTAATTCTTTTGATGATTATATACAATGCTTGTATGGTTTATTTGAGAGTGTATTCTCGGGTTGGGTGCTATCTTGATTGTTTATCGGTGTTTCACGTGACCCGGAGTTTGTGGCATGACAGGCGTACAAACGTGCCTTCAAACATGCATACAAAAAGAAAAACTAGTAAAGTCTTCCACCATCACAGCCACCACTAGATCAACTCCTCGTGATCATCAACCTCCAAACTTGAAAATGATTTTATAGCAAAAATCCCACACTGAGCCGAAACCCAATAGAAACAGACTATAAAGCTGTAAAGCAGGATATGCAATCATATGGTGGGAGGTAACTCAACCACAAGTAAAACCAGGCATTATAACTAATGCAAATAATAGTTATAGAGAATTGTAATCAAAAAGTTGCTTTCCACTCGGATCACACAACCGACGAAAGAGAAAATATATTTTCCACTCGGAACACACACACACTGCTGAGGAAACTAAACCGGTAAAACAGTATGCTCTACTCAGGCCACACAGCCGAGGAGAAAGATAAAATGAATCCTATGTACCGACTGTATCACAAGGGGACAGATGTAGCAACTACAGAATGCAAGTTCTATAGGACTGGTTAGGTAAATGCAAGTTCTATACGAAGCCACCACAATGTAAAGCTTAATTTACGGGCCCAAAACCCGAGGGTACAAAGAACCCAACCGCTTAATTTACAGAAACTAGCCTGAAGGTACAAAGCACCTACTCGATGCACGTTTTCAGACTTACACCGAGGGCAACTCATGCCAAATACCCACTATCCTAGTACATCTAGAGAATTATTTTACAAAACCAAAACATTTTCACATTTATACAAAGATCCATCCATCAACATGGAGATCAAACAAACATATAGTTCCGTCCATTAACATGGAGATCAAACAAAACATGTAAAAACACGTGTTTCAAAGCTTTACAACATATGTGTAAAAAAGAGATTCAATCCATCTACCATGGAGATCAATAGGTATCTAAAAACACACACTTTTATCAAATGTTTTCAAGGTTGAGCCCCAACCCCAAGGGTTAGCTCCAAACCTCCAAAAGAAAACATATTTTCTGAAGTTTTCGTAAAAACTGCTTTTGCAAAATCATTCCTTTTCCCAAAATAACCACCAAATCATCCAAGCAACCACCAAACGCCCACACAGGACCCCAGTCGACTGGCCCAAGCTCTTGGTCAACTGAAAAACTCTCTGGAAAAAGAGAATCAAAATAGAAGCAATTTCAGTTGACTGACCTCCCAAGTCCGGCCAACTGAACGCCCAAAATGATGATCCAGTCGACTAATATTATGATCCAGTCGACTGATCCTGCCCAGAAAATGTTTTCTGCTACGATTTTGGCCTCCAAGCCTCAAATCAAGCATCCAAACACCCATCAAACACCCTCAAACATCCACACGCCTAACCTTTACACCAAAACCTCGAAAGAAAACTCTCGAAACACATTTCCATCCACCGAAAATGACGAAATATGGCTTCAAGCCAAAAACCCAATTTATCAAAACATAAATCACCTTTTTCATGCATTTTTGGATGGTGAAACAATATAAGATTACATATAGCACCCTTAAACATCTATAGAGTCTAGAATCCTATCTCGGTGAGTCAAAAACTCGACGCCTCAATCCACGTGTAAAATCGAGCTTTGTCGGAATAAAATTCCGTCCGGATGAATGCGTAGAGCACGATGCCTATAACAAAGATCGACTGTTGGTCCGTCAAAACCTAAGCCCCGGGCCCTTGAGAAGTTTGAGAAAAGACACAAAGAAAAAGGAAGAAACTTAGTCGTTAAGTTTTGAAAATATCTTTTGAAAATATCTAACTCCAAATATTTATAGGCCTCAAAAATATTTTTTTTTTAAATTTTAAAATTCGCACTGTAACTCCCCGCAGCCCCTGGGACCAACCCCGCATGCTTATTTAAACCAAAATATGCATCAAAACGCGTATAAGCATATTAAAGCGAAAATTCCAAAACGTGTTGAAAAACACCGAATATGCATATATATTAAAACAAAACGGTATAGGTTCTCACAACTCTCCCCCCCCTTAAGGAACTTCGCTTCTGAAATTCACTATAAGGCCATGAGGTAAACAACTCTGGATATCTAGCACGAACCCCAGACTCAAGCTCCCAAGTTGCCTCCTCAACCCCGTGATGAAGCCACTGAACTTTGACATAAGCAATCGTTCTCCCTCGTAACACTTGTTCCTTCATATTTAGAATCTTCACAAGACGCTCCTCATACGTGATATCCTCATCAACTCGTAACTCGGCTCAATCCAGAACATGTGAAGGATCAGGCTCATACCTCTGAAGCATAGAAACGTGAAAGATGTGATGCACATATGCTAAATGAGGTGGCAACGCCAGACGGTATGGTACCACCGCAATCCTTTCCAGGATCTCGAAGGGTCTAATAAAGCGCAGTGATAGCTTCCCGCTACGGCCAAATCTCATCAACCCTCTACGTGGAGAGACCTTCAGAAACACATGATCTCCCACTGCAAATTCCAAAGGTCTCCTCCTCTGATCAGCATAACTCTTCTTGCGGCTCTATGCTGTCACCAGACGCTGACGAATCACTGCAATCTTCTCTGTCGTCTCCCGCACTAGGTCGGGTTCCAAAACAGTGGTCTCACCCACATCTGTCCAACACATCGGCGATCTACACGACCTACCATACAGAGCCTCATACGGTGCCATCCCAATACTGGACTGATAATTGTTGTTGTATGCAAACTCTTCCACTGATAGATGATCCTCCCAAGAACCCCAAAAATCAAGCACATAGGCTCTCATCATGTCCTCCAAAATCTGGATGGTCCTCTCAAACTTACCATCGGTCTGTGGGTGGAAAGCTGTGCTAAAATTCACGCTCGTCCCTAAAGCCATCTGAAAACTCTGCCAAAAGCGCGATGTAAAGCGCGGATCTCGATCTGAAACAATAGTCACCGGTACTCCATGTAGTCGGACTATCTCTCGGATATACAATCTGCTCAGCTTATCCACTAAATCCCTCACTCGAATTGGAAGAAAATGTGCAGACTTCATAAATCTATCAACCACAACCCAAACAGCATCATGTCCCGCTGGCCATCGAGGAAGTCCTGATACAAAATCCATCGTGATATTCTCCTACTTCCAGTCAGATATAGGCAACGGCTGTAACAATCTTGCTGGTCTCTGGTGTTCCACCTTTACTTGCTGATAAGTAAGGCATCGAGAAATGAACCGGATCACATCCCTCTTCATTCCTGTCCACCAGAATTGACGATGCAAATCATGATACATCTTCGTGACTCCTGAATGCACTGCAAGACGTGAGTGGTGAAACTCATGTAGCACTCCCGCACGGCACAACTCTGGCACAAATAGTCGCCCTATTAACCTCAAACTCTGATCTGAACCCACCACCCATCTTGTTGTGTCCTACCCATTGGCAATGCGATCTCATATCATCTGAGCCTCCTGATCGGTTCCTTGAGCTTCTAACACGTGTGCAACCAATGCGGGCTATGAGGCTATTGAATATAAAGTCGCACCTGTCTTTGTCTCCCCGAGACATAGATCAAACTCCCCAACATCTCTAAGCATATCCCATTCTTGTATAGCCACAGAAGTTAACGAACTATGAGATCTCCTACTGAGCGCGTTAACTACAACATTTGCCTTTTTCGAGTGGTACTACAAATCAAAGTCGTAGTCTCCCAACAACTCCATCCATCGTCGTTGGTAAAGATTCAAGTCTTTCTGTGAAAATAAGTATTTTAAATTCTTGTGATCAGAGAAAACATCGAAGTACTCACCATATAGATAATGTCGCCAAGTCTTCAAAGCGAAGACCATGGCTGCCAACTCCATATCGTGTGTCGGGTAATTCTTCTCATGTGTCTTCAACTGCTGTGAGCCGTAGGTAACAACCTTACCTCCCTGCATCAATGCACAGCCTAAACCATCATGTGATGCGTCGCAATACACCGTATACCCCAAGCCTCGCTCTGGAATAATCAACACTGGTGCACTGGTTAATCTCCTCTTCAGCTCCTGGAAAGCATACTCACAGGACTCACTCCACACGAACATAACTTCCTTCCACATCAGACGTGTCATAGGTGCTGCCAACCTAGAAAAGTCCTTGACGAATCACCGTTAATAACCTGCTAGACCAAGAAAACTACAGATCTCAAAGACGTTTTTTGATCGCTGCCAATCCATCACAGCATTAGTCTTTGACGAGTCCACTGATACCCCATCCTTCGACACCACGTGTCCAAGGAATCTCACCTCTGACATCTAGAACAAGCACTTCTTGAACTTCGCATACAAGTGATGATCTCTTAGAAGCTACAAGACAACATGCAGATGCTCCTTATGCATCTCCCTCGTGGGTGAATATATCAGAATGTCATCCATGAATACCACCACAAAACTACCCAGATAAGAATGAAAGATGCGGTTCATCAAACCCATAAATGTAGCAGGGGCATTTTTCAAATTGAATGGCATGACCAAAAACTCGTGGTGACCATAACGAGTTCGAAAGGCGGTCTTCGCTATGTCCTCATCTCTAATCCTCAGCTGGTGATACCCTGACCTCAAGTCGATCTTTGAAAAGCAACGCGATCCCTTCAACTGATCAAACAAGTCATCATTCCTAGGCATAGGATACTCATTTTTTACCGTCACCTGATTTAGCTTCTTGTAATCTATGCACAGTCTCAAGGACCCATCCTTTTTCTTTGCAAAAAGAGCTAGAGCTCCCCACGGAGACGTACTCAGCCGCACAAACCCCTTATCTAGCAACTCCTGCAACTGTACCTTGAGTTCTTGTAACTCAGCAGGTGCAAAGCGATATGATGGCATAGAGATGGGTGCCACTCCTAGAATAAGATCAATAGAGAACTCCACATCTCAACTCGGCGGTAACTCAAACAGATCATCATGAAAGGCATCTCGGTAATCACAGACCACGGGAGGTAACTCCCCTCGAACCTCACCCAACTCACCCAACTCATCCAACCTGAGAGCAAAAAAGAGGAAACCTTAGTTCCCTCGAACCCGAGTGACACCGGGCATAGACACCAAGCCCTCATCCCGATCACCCATAAAGTAGAAGCAGTCACCCTCTAGTATACAGATCGACACTCTGCATTGCTCACAATTTATAAAGGCACGGTAGGTAGTCAACCAGTCCATCCCTAGGATGACATCAAATGTGATCATGTCTAGAATGATAAAATTACACTCTAAACAACGACCGGTGACTCCTAATTCACAAGATCTGCAAACTCAACTCAACACCACATTCCCGCTAACTGGTATCTCTACGCTCAATGCACTACCCAACGGGTCTATTTGTAACCCCAATGCAGATGCAAAGGCAGATGAAATAAAAGAATGTGATGCTCCCGTGTCGATGAGAACACTGGCCTATGATCTAAAGAGTAGAAGAGTACCTCTTATCATGGTTGGAGTAGCTGCAGCATCAGATGCAACAGGTGCTTTGGAAGCACTGTGATCAGTAAGAACATAAGCCCTGCCCTGCAATGGTTTGGTTTGCCCACCAAAACCCTGAGTTGTCGGTTGCCTCACAGACTGAGATGAAGTACCTCCCTCTGTAAACCTAAACGTTTGGGCCCTAGGTTGCTGAGGAGTCTTCCGTCTCTGCACAGATGTAGCAGCTAGCGCTCCAATCGCACCCTGGACACTCACTTCCCAGGGATAGAACTTACGGATGTGCCCAGACTAACCACACCCAAACCATACTGGTGGGTCTCTTACCTGTGACTGGACAGACGTTGTACTCTGTACCTGGCACTTCTGCGGGCACTCAACTGAACAATGCCCCGGTTGTCTGCATCGATAACAAATCAGTCTTCTCTACTCTGGCCTTCCTGCCAAGGCAGCTGAAGGTGCAGGTGTGGACGACTGTGGCTGATACGATCCGGTAAAATGTGAACTCGAACCCGACAGCCTCCGGCGCTTGTTCCTGCGGGCCTGAAGCTATGTACCTCCATTGCCCTGCTGACTCCCACTCTCTCTAACTCTGCGGCTCTCAGCCAGCGAGTTCTCTACTCGAATGGTGGCTTACACCAAAGCAATGTACACATCCAAACCCAGAGCTGCAATCTTGTCCTTAATGGCAGGTTGAAGGCCTCTCTCAAACCTCATAGGGCGCAACTCCTCTTTAGATACCATCTTAGCTGTGTACCGCAACGGATTCGCGAACTTGGCCTCATACTGGACCACATAAAGATTCCCCTGAACAAGATAGAGGAACTCTTCTCGGTATGTATCTCTGGAAGATCTTGGGAAGTACTTCTCCAAGAAGACTATAGTAAAAGCGGCCCACGTGTCATCCACCATGGTCTTGGCAAACTTCTTCCACTCCCTAGCGTCTTCCCGCAGTTGGAATGCTGCCAATCTCACGCGCAAAGCATCCTCCTCAATATCCAGAGTAACGAAGATAGTTGTGGTCACTTCCATCCACTTAGTAGCAACTTTGGGGTCTGGCTCCCCAAAAAAGGTCGGAGGATCCAACCGCAGAAATTCCCTCATAGCCACAGAGGCTCTTGGCTCAAGAGCCCTCACTCCAGCCCTGGATGCCTCAGCCATTGCTCTCATAGTGACAAGCATCTCCTGTATGACATCAGCACCGCCCACTTATTCCTGTGGGGCATGAACGTCTCCCTCCTTCGGAACCTAAAAATAAGCACGACCTAGGCCATGGCCCCGGCCAGGACCACGTCCCCGCACTCCCCACGTGGACATAATTCTATATAGAACAAATAATAGGATAAGCTTTCCTATGGCATGTTATTTCTAACATAAGCACATAACGCAGGTAAGAATGCTAGCATGTAGCCACTTAAAGTTATGTAAACACGTCTCACATACCGAGAAGAACCAACAAGATGGACTCGTCCATTTGGATAACCTATTCAGATTCCTTGCTAGAAAACATGCCAGCCAAACGCGCTTCTAACTTGGCTCCCAAATCTGTTAGTCCAAACGCCCTAAGGCAAGACTCATCAATCCTGATATTCAACTTTCATACCCACATATACACAAACGATCATGCTAAAAAGGCTAACAACATGTTATAAGGATATTTATACACATGTAAGCAAGCATCAGTAATCAACCTCATTAAGTGATAAACCCTCTTCCCTTAGCTCTTAGGTATTCGAACCCAAAGCTCTGATACCAAGTTGTCACGCCCCAAAACCCGGAGTTACGTAAAAATCCACCAAACACCAGTTTTATGAAAATAAGTTTGTATACATTCAAATTCACCTATTAAAATCAAATGAAAACCCAACATGCATCTTTCATAAACAGTAAGCATCATGTATCATGCATAAGTATATTGCCCAGAGGCATACAAACATGCCTTCAAATAGGCATACAAAAAGAAAAATTAGTAAAGTCTTCCACCATCACAGACACCACTAGATCAACTCCTCGTGATCATCAACCTCCAAACCTAAAAATAATTTTACAGCAAAAATCTCACATCGTGAGCCAAAGCTCAATAGAAACAGACTATAAAGCTGTAAAGTAAGATATGCAATTATATGGTGGGAGCTAACTCAACCACAAGTAAAACAAGGCATTATAACTAATGCAAATAACAGTTAAAGAAAACTGTAATCAAAATGTTACTTTCTACTCAGATCACACAATCGAGGAAAGAAAAAATATGTTTTCCACTCGGAACACACACACAGCCGAGGAGAAAAATAAATTGAATTTATGTACCGACTCTGTCATAAGGGGACAGATGTAGCAACTACAGACTCCTGTCCCTTTACCCAATCCCTACACATTGTAGGACCGGTAAGATAAATCCAAGTTCTACACAAAGCCACCATAACGTAAAGCTTAATTTACTGGCCCAAAATCAGAGGGTACAAAGTACCCAACTGCTTAATTTACTGGGACTAGCCCGAAGGTATAAAGTACCTACTCTGCGTACGTTTTCAAACTTACACCGAAGGCAACTCGTGCCAAATACCCGCTATCCCGGCACATCTAGAGAATAATTTTACAAAACCAAAATATTTACACATTTGTACAAAGATCCATCCATCAACATGGAGATCAAACAAACATATAGCTTGTAGCACCCCGGCCCAGACCCTAGTAGTAACCACCTAGATTGCAACAACCCGACCCCGATCCAAGTTGTAACAGCCCAGACTGTAACTACTCGCAGAACGATCTAAGCCCCAAATCCTAGTATTACCGACAGATAGATAATGAGAACCTAAGTCGCTACGTAAATAAGAAAAACCCTAATTAGCCCGAGAAACCCAAAGTGACATGAAACCCTAATTTTAACCCGAAAATCCTAAGAGAGACCAAATACCCTGAAGCACGGCCCTAGCACTCAGGAAAGTTGCAGAATAGCTTAAATTAAGTAAATAACATAAAATATTAAATTAAAAATAAAAAATTCCCATAACTAAGGTAAAATGACCATTTTGCCCATAGTACAGTAAAAAGTCTCAAAAATTCAAAATTTGACACATGGACACCCAAAATTATATATTTTTACACAATTAATTAATAAAAAATAAAGTAACAATAAAAATGACCAAAATGCCATTGCATGGCCGGCCACCAAAGAATATGTGCCCAAAAAGCTATTTTTTCCCTTTTTAAGCTTAAAAAATGAAAAAATATTTTTAAATTAAGTATTATTTTGACCCAATACTTTTTATACAAGTAAAATATATAATAATATAATAATATAGCTCAAAAAAAGTAAACAAATAATTATTTAAAATCTCTACACAATAAATAAGTCAAAAAGTCAATTCTAGTCAAACTAGCTTAATTTAGCTTAAAAGCCTATACTTATTTGTTTAATTACTATCAAAATTATGATAAATCATGAAAAGACTAAATTAATTATAAATACATTAATATAATAAGTTTTAGTAGGTTTAGGTACATAAAATTAATATTTTATGCATTTAAATACACAAAAATGCACCAAAATATATTTTAAAGCCCTAATTTAATGTAAATTCAGCTTTTGATCTGCCCAAACAGACCTCGGCTGGCTTTCCCACCTGCAAAATATTAGATATGCATTTCTCAAAAAGAGGCCACCACCCCATGCAACCAATGGAGAATTAGAAAATTTAAAATTTTTCTTATACATAATAATTAAGTCTCATTTATCATTTTCTATAAAAATCATCAACCCAAATCACCCTTTCCATTCTCCATTTTCGGTTGAGAAAGGTGACGGAGAGCTACCACAAAATTTCCAAGTGTTTTAAGAGAGAAGAAGGAAAGAAGAAGAAAGAAGGAAGAAAGAGGAAGGAGGAAAGGATCAAGGAAGGAGCATTGAAGCTAAGTCCATTTCTTTTTCAATCATTTGAGTATCAAATAAGGAAAGTAACTCCTTCAAACCCTCTGATGTTCTCCCCTAAGATACCTCTCAATCCATCTCTATAACAAACCCTAAGAAAATAAAACAAGAATTGAGTTAAAAAGGCGTCGTATGAGAGATTTAGGGACTGTTCATATATGAGTAAGCCTTATATGTATTTACGTGAGTTTATTTTTGAGTTTTATGGCCTAAAAATATTCTGGAGTTTTGATTTGTATAAGTTTGATTTGTATAAGTTTACATGTCAAAAATGCACACAATATAAGCCAAGCAACCAAAACCCTAAGTAGCCTGATTTTATGGACTTATTCATTTTCTACCACCGACTTTAAATAATCATAACTAAATGTAGAAAAATGGTATTAAAGTTAATTTTCTGTCCAGATCTATATTTTGGAGTTATCTTTCGTAGAAAATTGGTTTGAAGTGATTTCGTTGGGTAGAACTTCAGATATCTCATTTTTACTAAAAAGTGTCAGATTTTGACTACTCTGAGTTGCAGACTTAAAAACCTGAAGTTAGAATGCGAACCAAGCTTAGGTCAAAACACAAAACATGTATAGGATACATTTATGTTTCTGGTCACCTAAAATGATCCGAACATAGGAAGTCTTGATGGGTCAAAACACTTCCCAAAGTTACTGTTGAGATTTAGTGACTGACAGACTTCTTTGTCACACATTTTTGTGGGACCTAAAACCTAACTTTTTAGAAACCAAATCCAGAAGTGGTAAACATGAACTTTGTAACTGACATATCAAATGAATTACTGAGAGAAATTCAGCCAAAAATACCCTCGGATGATACCCCAAAGGTTTTAAATATTCACTATTAAAAACGCACTATGCATACCATTTTTAGGCTGACTGAACCCTATAAATTGGCCAAAATCTCAAACTTTTTACAAATAACTTGCCCTAACTCAAAACATGAAACTTATAAGGGATATCTTAAACTAGAATCTCACCACAAATCAGAGCCATAGCCCTTGAATTGATGCCCCAAAATAGTGGCCAACAGAGGCTCAATTCTTATGTATTTCTCTGTAAATTGTTTAACCGTTTTTACTAAAATAAAATAAATAACCTATTTAATTTAGGAATTGACCTTAGTGATAAATATGAAAGTTATAGGAAATATTTTTATCTAATTGGTGTTAAAATATCAAAAATTAAATCTATGTGTAAATATTTCGAAACGTTGTCGCAACCTTAAAACTAGCAATTAAAACTTGTATCTAAAATTGGCTAAGTGTTTGAATGGTGTGTTTCTTATGAGGCTTGAATATGTGAATCCTATATGAACCTTGTGAGTAATTAGTGTATAAAAATAATTCTTTTAACAAGACGAACTCATGCCAATGGTTCGAGTCTATGTTGCTTAAGTTATGGTTATGCTTCACACGCTTGTACTTAATGCTTTAGCAAGTTGTACCATGTGCCATGTCATGTTTACATACTATGCAATGATTAATTGTACATGAGAGGCATATTGCACGTCATGGGCATTTCTCCATTTCATCTTGGGTTATCGGAGTCCTCTTTGTGTCTTTTGATTTGGTTGGGTGACATGAAAATCAATTATTCAGTGGTTGTGGATCTAGGGCGTCCCTGGTTGCCATATGTGATATTGAATTGGAGGTTTTTATTATAAAAGGGGAATTTAGGCACCATGGATTCGTCACTAACTTTAATTAGACTTTGGGTTGACGCTTAACGAGCATCCTAGTGCTTAAGGTGGGGATTGTCGGCCCGGATAAGGATGGATAAAACTGGTTGGCTCGGCCCCACGCCATTGCCATTGAGTAAAACAGTTGTGGCATGATGCCTAGTGATGCATTTACTATTCGCAACGAGGCTAGGATAGGTTAAAGTGATCAATATACCATCAAGTCTACTCTGTCATTCCTGGCATGGAATTCATGATACTGTTCTGGAAGTACTTGGGGATTGGACATCTGCATTGCATTCATTTGCATCACACACTTATTCTTTTGTTCTTATATATGTTCATCCTGTTGAAAATGATAAATAGCCTGTAACTTCGCATTGGGTGCTATATGATATGTATTGTGGAATATCTTGTCGCGAGTTTGTTAGACGGTTTAGGAAATTTGCTTCTGGGTTCTGGCTCATGGCATTTATGTCACAAGTGATGAAGAGGGACCCTTTGAGGAAGGCGGGTTCATTGAAGGGGAAGAATTTGCAGAAAAGGGAGAGTGGCAGGAGCATATCGACCCCAACGACGCAGTTTGAAGACGTAGGACATCTCTTTTTGATCTTTTTGTTCAAGTTTTCCACGGACATGATGTAACTTTTGTTAAGTTTTCTAGATGACTATACTTATTAAGTATTTGGAACAATCTCTGAACCATTAATGATGTCATAGTTATCTTATGTACTTATGAACATTCGACTAGAATATATCCCTCATTTATGTTAGGAATGTTTACTGAAAAGCCTTACTTTTTAGGTTTTTTTATTCTTCATCCCTGGCATATTAACGAGAAACATTTGAGATATTTTTGCATTCGTGGTTTCATATTTATATTTGTGATGAGTGAATGCATAGTCCGTATATTTTGTCCAGTATTTGACTCGGTGTATGCTACACGGAAGATCGGGTCATAGGTTCTGACATATTATACAGGCAAGCTCACAATCGTAATGGACCCGGACATTCCATTGGTACGATTGTAGCACATCGTTATAGTAGCTGGTCTTGGCTAGGTCGAACAGGTCGAATTCAGGTTTTGGGAATTCGATGTTC
>JAOTRH010458443.1:0-29062 GCA_034768845.1 Heliamphora exappendiculata | reverse complement strand
TCTTTACAAGATAGATATGCAATAATCAAAAGGAGTAAAGAGAGATGAGAAACAAGAACCAGAGATGGGACAATAGAGGGAGATAAATCTCTCTTGAGCTCTTCCTTGGTAAGCAAGCCTTGTCTGTCTTTTTCTCTCTCACAACTTGCAATCTCGCTATATTCTTTTATTCACTTCTATACAGAATACCAGAGAAGTTCTTATATAGAACTTCTCTCTTTGAGTTATAAACCAACATTCAAGAGGGAGATAAATCTAGGAAATCAATTTTGTACAAGAATGCAGAAAAATTAATTTTGTACATGAATGCAGCGGTTACAAACCAATTGAATTCATCGATACAACAATCCCCCATATAAATAAAATTAGCAGGAGTACAAACCCAGATTACAAAACTGACTGCAAGAAAGAAAGATAACTAAAATTCCTTACATAGGATAGGTAGCGGTTAGTCTTGAATCTTTCCTTATGAGAACCTATCGAGTTTATCGACAAATAAGTGGGTGGTACCGCCTTGAACTGTGTCACCTTAACAGTAAATCGAGACAATAGTCTTCGCACAAAAACTTTTACAATAAAGTTTTTGTTCTCACGGTTGTGTTCGTTTTGGTCATAAAACACTCTTTCTGGTTCTGCAAGTATTTTTTCGAGAATTTTGCCTTGTCAAATTCTCAAAAAAATGGCCCTACTTCATACTCACATAGGTGGCTTTTATTCAATGGTATTTCTCTACACCAACTTGGCTCACCAGAAAAAAGTCATTAAAAACTAATGTTTAACCTCCCAAATCACCGTTGCATCATAGGAATAGGTAAGAGTTCTCAAACTCCACGGTAATTATCCTAGGTATACGCAATTAGGTTGTCCCATTGAACCTAGATCTTGCGGTCTCCAGTCAGCTAGGTTGGGTTTTCTTTCATGTTACTCAGCTAGATTGGGTTTTCTTTCATGTTACCTTTTTATGTCATAGGTTTTAATCACATTCCTGTCGATGCTCGTTCAACTAACTCTTGGGTTAACCCTTTGGTCAGCGGATCTACAATATTATCCTTTGACTTTATGTAGTCAATTGTGACAACCCCACTTGAGAGTAGTTTTCTAATGATATTATATTTACGACATATATGTTTAGACTTACCATTATACATATGACTGTGCCTTACCTATTGTCGATTAACTATAGCAATGGATACAAATAGTTAGCACAGATCTTGGCCATCTTGGAACATCTTCGAGAAACTGCTGTAGTCATTCGATTTCTTCAGTTACTTTATTTAAAGTAATAAATTCTGATTTCATCGTAGAACGTGCTATACACGTCTGTTTAAAAGATTTCTAAGATACCGCTACACCACCAAGTAGAAAGACATATCCACTTGTAGACTTTGAGTCGTTCGTATCCGATATCCAGTTTGTATCACAGTACCCTTCTAATATTGCCGGATATCTGATGTAATACAGTGCCAAATCACGAATATATCTCAAATAGCATAGTAGCCTAACTATCATTTTCCAGTGATCATGTCCTGGATTACTCGTGTATCGGCTCAGTCTACTTACTAAAAAGGCTATGTCATGCTTTGTACAACTCATCAAGTACATTAGACTCCTAATGACCTGAGAATATTCTAATTGGGAGACACTTTGCCCCCATTCTTAGATAAATGGAGACTTAGGTCCACCGGGATCCTGGCAACTTTAGTGTCAGAATTGTTGAATTTTTTCAAAATCTTGTCAACATAGTGAGTTTGAGATAACGTAAGGCCGTCCAATGTTCTGGTGATCTGGATATCTAGAATCACATTAGCGAGACCCATATCCTTCATGTCAAACTTTGAATTCAACATACCTTTAGTAGACTAGATAACCTTGCCGTTACTTCCCACAATAAGCATGTCATCAAAGTACAGACACATAATGGCATAACCTTCATCAGTGTCTTTGACATATACACATTTGTCACATTCATTGATTCGAAACCCACGAGACAATACTACATTATCAAACTTCTCATGCCATTGTTTAAGAGCTTGCTTTAGATCGTACAAAGATCTAACTAGCCTATAGATTTTTTCTTTAGGCCCAGAAAAACTGTCAAGTTGTTCTATGTAGATTTCTTCATCTAAATCTCCATTTAGAAAAGTTATTTTTACATTCATCTGATTTATCGCTAGATTTCGTAAGGCCGCAATAGCGGTTATCATGCGAATTGAGGTTATCTTGGATACAGGAGAATAAGTATCAAAGTAATTTAGGCATTCTTTTTGTCTATATCTTTTGATAACAAGCCTAACTTTGTACTTATTTATTGATCCATCTGCTTTCATCTTTCTCTTGAAGATCTATTTGTAACCCAAAGGGTTACTACCTTGTGAAAAATTCACTAGTTCCCACGTATGGTTCTGCAATATGGAATCAATCTCGCTTTTAATTACTTTTTTCCATAACGGAACCTCGGGATAACTCACAGCTTCCTTGTACGTACGAGGCTCATTTTTTAACAAATAGGTTATAAAATTCAGACCAAAAGAGGTTAATTTCTTACCATATTTGCTTCGTCTTGACTCTATATCAACTTCTTCTTTTTGGTCTCCACTGCTATCATTAGCAGAATACGAAGTCCATTTTACTGAACTAGACTCTTTAATAGATATATATATGAAAATATGTGTTCAAAGAACAATATTTTTCTAAATTTTATGACTATATTCTTGTGAATATCTGGTATTGTAGATTCATACACAAAAAATCGATAAGCACTGTTATTTTGAGCATAACCGATGAAAACACAATCAACGATTTTTGAACATATCTTCTTCTTCTTAGGAGGAGGTATCGTTATCTTCACAAGACACTCTCATGTTCTTAATTAATTATAGGTAGACCTCCTACTCTTAAATAACTCATAAGGGATTTTTTCATTCTTCTTGTGAGGTACTAAATTCAAGATGTGATTAACAGTGAGAACCGCTTCACCCCACATGTTCTAAGACAACCCAAAACTCACCAACATAGCATTCATCATATCCTTCAATGTACGATTTTTGCGTTCAGCAGTTCCATTTAACTGAGGTGAGTAAGGTACAGTGGTTTGATAGATAATTCTGTGCTCAGCACAGTATCCACCAAATGGTGATTCATATTCACCACCTTGGTCACTTTTCAACACCTAAAATTTTTTGCTAAGTTAGTTTTCAACTTTATTCTTATACAGAATGAGTTTGTCTAAAGTTTCATCCTTGCTCTTTAGCAAATATATATATAGCAATACTGTGTACTATCATCAATAAACGTGATGAAATACTTATTAGCACTGGAAGTTTAAACATATTTTAGATCCACACACAGTGTGAATTAATCACAGTAATTCGGTGCTTCTTTCAACCGAGTGAAATAAAGATCTAGTTAACTTAGCCTCCACACAAGTTTTACACTTGTGATTTTTATCAATATCAAAACTAGGTATGCGCTCCAAGTTAATTAATCTACGCATAAAATCATAATTAACATAGCATAGTCTACTATGTCACAAAATGGAAGACTCATGCACATAAGCAACAGAGGTTTTCATTTTATTAGTAGTGGAAATTACGGCCATTACATTCATTTTAAATAGACCATTGGTCATATATCTTTTTCTCACATACATTCCAGCCTTAGACAGAGTAACTCTATTTGCCTCAAAGACCATTTGAAACACGTTCTTGCTCAACAGAGACCTAGATATCAGATTTTTCTGAAATATTTAGCACATAGAGCACATTATTCAGTGTTAGCTTTTTTCCTGATGTCATCTTGTGGATCACCTGGCCTTGTCCCACCACGTCTGAGGTAGCTGAATTTTCCATATATAGCTTCTAACCATGGGCCCCCATCTCAAAGGTGTTACACATCTATCTGTCACAACAGACGTGGTGAGTGACCCCTATGTCTATCCACCATTCTTGTGAATTTGAGCCTACCATGTTCACCTCAAAGACCATGGCCTAGAGATTGATATTGGAGACATCTTTGGTTGCCTCTACCATTTGAGTTTTAGCTTCTGGATTCTTCGCCTTCTTGCACTCTGAAGCACGATGCCCAAACTTGTCACAGTTGAAGTATTTTTCTTGAAATTTCTCCTTCTGCTTTTTGGCAATATTACCTCTTAATCCTAGTTTGACATTTTTGTCTTTCTTGTCATACCTTGTTTTAACACGCCTGTCATGAATACTCTTCTTTTCTCCTGAAGAGTTGCCACCTTCCATCACATTGGCCATGTTGGAGTTAAACTTGACACTCTTGCTCCTTGCTCGATTCTCTTCCTCAACATTAAGATTGAAGAATAGAGCCTCTAGAGTCATCTCCTTATTTTTAAACATTAGATAGCTCTTGAATTCTTTTATGTTTTAGAAAGCTTGTGGATGACTGCCACCACTAGAAATGCTTCACTTAGTAACATCCATTCTGTTTTGATCTCATTGATCAGAATATGAAGCTCTTGGACTTGAGCCGTCACAGATTTTGAATCTTTCATCACATAATCAAGGAATCGGCCCACTATAAACTTCTTGAACCTGGCACCTTTAATTTTGTACTTTCGATCTAAGAACTCCCAAAGTTTCTTAGCAGTTTTTGCCTCATTGAACATAGAGTACAATGAGTCATCTAGAGTATTCAGAATATAATTTTTGTATAGATAATCGGCATTTTTCTAATTATCAACTGTCATTAATTTCTGAGTCTCTGCATTCTCATCAGCAACTGGAGCTTCCTTAGTCAGGCATCTGGCCAGATTTAGAATGGTGAGGTAAAATACCATTTTCTATTGCTATTTCTTAAAGTCAGCTCCTCCTCTAAACTTTCATAGCTTATTTACGTGAGACAATGGAACAATAGCAACACTAGGCATAAGAGCAACTTATTTTTTAGGTACAACTTGTTTTTCAGTCAACATGTTTCCTGAGATAAGATCAATTCTTATATTAGATCTTTACAATATCGATAATAAGAATAGATTAACAATCTAAACTTAATTTCTCCAAATACTGTCTATCATGTGGCGGGGTCCCATGGGGCGTGCCCCCTGGTGAGGGTTCTAGGGGGCCGTGCCCCCTATCGGGGTTCCTAGGGGCAGCGCCCCTAGGCAAGAGTCTGAGGGCAACTCCCTCAGTGGGAGTCTGAAGGCTTCAAATGTGTCAGGATTATCCCAAAAGTGCCTACCAAAAAGTTGATTGTTCAGCTTTCGGGCCCCAGAAGGCTGAACCATTCAACTTTCAAAGGTCAGTCGTGCACAGCTAACTACGGTCTTAACCGATCGAATCTCTATTAAGCATCAAGTCGCGCACGAATTACTTATGAAGAAACCTCTAAACTCTTCTTCTCACACACGGGAAGAAAATAGTTGACATCAATAGAAAAAGTGTCAACACAAACAGAAAAGGTATCAACACAAACAGCGAATGTGTTAACACAAACAGTCCAGGTGTCGACACAAATAGAGAAAGGTGTAGACACAAAAGAACCGATAGATTTAATGCAAACAGCAAAGTATACTCAACACCAATAGAAGAAAAATGGTTGACACCAACAGAAAAAGTGTCGACACAAGCAGCCAAAATTGTCGATACAAATAAAAAGGTGTTGATACAAATAACCAGAATTCTCAAATTTCAAAACAGGCGACTAGCTGATGGCAGAAAGTAAACCAGGATTTTTTTTGTTTCTGAAATATGTTTACCAAAATTGTAATTTGGATTATTCTAAACATATTATTCGGAACAAGATAATTGTTCTCATACTGCAACGAAGTTATTGAATTCATAAAACATGAATATACTCACATAATATGTTAATAGTATAAACATGTATTTATAAGTTTTCTGTACATATTTTCTTGTCAAATATGAATAAGACCCGAACCGAGCATGAAAAAAAAGAAATTATTCTTAAGATTGTTGAAAATATAACACAACACTCGGTGGTCTAGAAAATACATGTTTATTAACTTTTAACGATTGCAACATACTGAGTTTACATAAAACGAAAATACAGAAAATAACATGAATAGAATACGTAAATCGAGTCCTACAGACGCAGTTTTCTTAAAAATAATTCACTACCTACCAAGGGTATTGTAGGTATCTCCATTGGCGTCACTTTCTCAGGATAAAACGGCTAACCCGAGCTTTAAAACACCTCCAAAGCTCGGCTACTCGAACGTATCTCGTTTATCTTTCTCTCTCACACAACTTGCAATCTCATTGTATTCTTTCATTCACTTTTATACAGAATACCAGAGAAGTTCCTGGGGTTATGAACCAGCATTCAAGAGGAAAATAAATCTAGAAAATTAATTTTGTACATGAATATAGGAAAATCAATTTTGTACATAAATGTAGCGATTACAAACTAATTGAATTCATAGATACAACATATATCTGTTTAGACTAATGTTAAAAAAATTATTAAAGACTAAAAAAATTATAATTTTTTTTCCAAATGAAGAAAAGAAAAATCAAATATCTTGTTAATTAGATAATGTTAGAATTTATTCATTGTGTTAAGAAGGGCCAAAATATTATCCTCTGTCACATTAATAGTAAAAGTTTCAATTATATAATCCCTAATTTTAGAAGTGCTACCCAATAGATTCTCACAACCTTCAAAGAAACATATATTATATTTATCAATTAATTTCAATGGTACAACTTTGTAGAGTCGGTTGTTGAGTTGAATGTATTATTTATGATAGACCGATCGATCGATGGTGAGACCGATTGATCGGTGGTGACTGCAAACAAAAAATCGAGAGCAGTGAAAGATTGCTTGATAGACCGATCGATTCGTCATTAAACCGACTTCAAAGAAACATATCTTATATTTATCAATTAATTTTAATGGTACAACTTTGTAGAGTCGGTTGTTGAGTTGAATGTGAAGAAAAACTATTTTTTATGATAGACCAATCGATTGGTGGTGAGACTGATCGATCGGTGATGTCTGCATGCGAGAAATCGAGAGTAGTGAAAAATCGCTTGATAGACCGATCGATCCGTCTTTAGACTGATCGATCGGTCTATGCGAGGATTGCCTGTTATAAGCTGTTAGGATTGCAATAGCCGCTTGTGTTGTGTTGTTATTATTTTATTTTATTTTTTGATATTTTGTATTCTTCTCCCAAAAACTCTTCTTTCCTTGTAACCTTCAATCATAATAGTAAAGTGTATGATTCCATGAACGTAGGCACAACTTGCGAACCATGTAAATCTTGTATTTGTGTGTGATTAACTCTCTTTCTCCCTTCTTTGTTATTATTTTGTGATTTGTGTGATCATTGTTGATTTTGGGCGAGATTAGTGATCGCGTTTTAATCCCCAACAACTGGTATTAAAACTCCGGGTTAGGAGGTTGACGAACACACATGGTCTGCAAATTGAAAAAGAGCAAGTATGGTCTGAAACAAGCTCCAAGGTAGTGGTATAAGAAGTTTGACAATTTCATGCAGTGTACCGAATTTACCAGGCTGGAGGCAGATCATTGTTATTATGTTAAGAGTTTTGACAGCTCATGTATCATTATGCTATTGTACGTAGATGATATACTCGTTATCGGGTCGTGCTTCGATGAGATTAATAAGCTGAAGAAGCAGTTGTCAAAATAATTTGCCATGAAGGATTTGGGAGCTTCCAAGCAAATTCTTGGGATGAGAATAGTCAGAGACAGAACCATAGGGACCGTGAGACTATCTCAGGTAGAGTATGTGAAAAAGATACTAAACAGGTTTAACATAGATAGTGCAAAACCTATCAGCATGCCTTTAGCTAGCCATTTCAGGCTAACTGAGGATTAGTTTTCAAAGACAGAACAAGAGCTGGAGCATATGAGTAAGGTCCCATATGCATCGGCTATTGGTAACCTGATGTATACTATGGTATGTACCAGACCAGATATCGTACATGTAGTGGGAGTAGTGAGCAGATACATGAGCAATCTAGGAAGACAACATTGGGATGCTGTCAAATAGATTTTGAGATATTTGAATGGGACTACAGATACGTCTTTGTGTTTCACGAGGACAAGATTGAAGCTAATGGGACTACAGATACGTCTTTGTGTTTCACGAGGACAAGATTGAAGCTGCAGAGCTATGTGGATGCCGACTTAGCCGACGATATTAACAGTAGGAAGAGCACCACTGGGTTTGTCTACACACTGGGTAGAGGCAGAGTATGTTGATGTGACAGAGGCTGAAAAGGAGATGGTGTGGTTAGAGGGTCCCATAGATGAGTTGGGTAAGAAGGTTGACAAAGGAACGCTCTACAATGACAATCAGAGTGCCATATTTCTTGCCAAGAACCTAGCATCCCACTCCAAGACGAAGCACATACAGCTGCGGTATCACTTCATTCGCTCCTTGCTTGACAATGGTCAGTTGCGTCTTAAGAAGATTAATAGAACGAAAAATGCAACCGATATGCTGACTAAATGGGTCAACATTGACAATGTAAACTTTGTGCTTGTGTGATTGACTCTCTTTCTTACTTATTCGTTATTATTCCATGATTTGTGTGATCGTTGTTGATCTTGGACGAGATTAGCGATCGCGTTCTAATCCCTAGCATCGCCCTCACTGTGGTACGATTTTTTTATTTTTTTTATTTTTTATTTCTTTTTTTTTTTTACTTGTGTAGAAGACAAGCCAAAAAATATAAATTAATGGGTAGGGTTTTTGAAGTTGCAACCAGTTTAATAAGATCTTAACTTGGCGTTATTGCAATTGTCCATCCCCATCTTTTTCCATTCACATTTAAAAATTATAAAAATTAAATAACAAAACCAGGGCATGGCTTCTTTTTGGAATAGAAATGGCAATAAGGCGACGCAAAATCTAATTTTGGTATTTTATTCTCATTTCATATTTTATTAAGATAAATAATTTAAACCATTTTGGTGTTTTATTGTCTATCTCGTATTTTATCAAGACATAATTCTTGGTTTTAAAAAAGAGCCATAGAATTGAGGCTATAGCAAGAATAGTTTGTTAGTTTTCAACGAAATGGTCTTAATAAGAATAAAAGATAATGCCATATAAGAGCAGGGGAGAATGATTACCGAGCAGTAAGAGATAATACCAAGAGATTTTTGGCTTATGTATGAGTGTTACACCCTCAAATGAGATATGAGATATGAAAAGTTCAAATTTTTTCTAAGTACAAGTGAAAAATTTTAAAAAAAATAGAGGTAAAATTGGTAAATATAGTATTTCTATATTTTAAACTTAATAAATTTAAAAATAAATAAATAAACAAATTTAATTGGTACAACCAGTATGTCATAATAAAATAGAGATTGGGGTTTTTACTGTGAATTGATCACAATAGGGTGAATTGTGAGTGCAAAAAACAAATACTTGGGGGGTGTGTAACGTGTCCTTAAAGCAAGACAAGCTGCTAGGCTTTTTCAGGAATTTTGATTTTAAAATATATTTTTATAAACGAAATTATTTATTATATAGGATTCACTAAGTAGGTCACCTATCCAATCAAAAAACAAATATAATTAGATCACAATGTTAAAAATATTTAATTAATTTAATTTTTTATATAAAATAATAAATTTAACAAATATTAATAAATAAATAATTTCAATTATAAAATTATATCGAAGAGTGAGAGTAGAACACTTGATATCGTCGCTTCAAACAAACACTAGCCCTATATTCAAAAAGAAAAATAATATTTGCAAAAATAAATAATTTTTGTGTTTTATTTATGTTTAATTGGTCATATGTTATTTGTACATGTTCTGGGCATTCGAAAAAAAAAAAGGCTGCCTACCGGTGGAATTGGGTGTCATTTTAATGATTTAAATTGTTGGTTTAATAAATCTAATTTTGTAGATCATTAATATTAAAATAAGTTGATCAAATATTTGTTAATTAAGTGAAGAAATTATTTTTAACTTTAAAAAACATGAATGATGCGGTCGGTTCAAAGATTATTTTAATTAAGACAAATATAAATTTGTTGAACATTTAACTGTATTCAATCGATTTAAATTTTTACATAAATAATTTATATGTATATAAATTTATAAAATAAAATATTTAAATTATTAAAATAAAAGTGAGTTTAGATCTTAGGAATCCTAATAGCACCCTATTATTATACCTCAATAATATAAGCTCTAATTTATTGACATATCTTATCTCGTAAGTGAAGAATACTCATTCTTATATTAGCTTAATTTACTATATATTTGATAATAAAATTTATAATTTAAATAAAAATAGAGTATTTTTCACACACTTTACCAACGGAATGAACAAATTTATTTTTCAATAACATGAGTTGTTGGAAACCCAAACAAACTAACAAACAAGGCCTTATTTGGGCTAAATTTTGAGATTTTTTTTAATTTTTGTCTTTTTGAAGTTTTTTATCTTTTGGCTAAATGTTGTTACTTTTTTGAATGTCTCGATTAGATAAATTGAAAAAATAAGAATTTATGATTGAAAATTTTTAAAAAAAAAAGTCACTAAAAAAAATAAGCAACACAAAATTTATTTTATTGGATTATTTTGACTTATTTTTGTCTTTTTTTGATTTTTTTTTATTTTGATCATTTTTTTTAACTTTTCAGCTAATCTCGATAAAAAAGATCTAAAGGTATAATAATATAACTAAGCGATAAAATTTTTTACTAAAAACAAAATAAATCAATAAGCAATTATTCCTAAAGGGGCACAACTTTATTAGAAACCCAAACCCATGGCGTGTTGAAGATGTCTAAAAAGCTTAATTTTTAAGATGTTTAGTTTTTTTTTTTTTTTTTTAAAAGAGAAATAAAAAAATTAGGGTACTTGAGATAATTTTTTATAATAATTTTTTTTATTAAAATGTCTAATATACCTTTTGTGCAATAATGAATCTGCAAGAAAAAGAGGAATGAAAAGAACGTGACCTAGATTATAACGCTTGTTGGCTTGATCGTTCCTGTACAAAGAAACATGGGTGAGACTAGGATGCAGGTTTAGCCAAAAAGCCTCTCCAATGCTTAAGTTAATGAATTGTGAGGTGGATAAAAAAGCTCTCAAAAGAATTTAGCAGAGTTTCAGTAAGTAGGGTTACATCCCTTTACTTTCTCTTTGAGCTCAGTATTTATAGTGTCTTTGTATAAGATTTGACAAAAATGTGCGACTCTACTGTTCAATTTTGGCTAGAGTCATTGGTTTTTCCCTTTTGTTGTTTGCCTAAAGCTTTTCTTACTAAATCGGCAAGTTGTTTAATCATTTCAGATTATATTATGTATCATTCAATGCAGAGTTATACGAATGTGATAACACCATTAATGTTCTGAACTCGGCTATTTCATCACATTAAATGCATTCTTATTTCAGTTAAAGCTTTCATTATTACACTCAACCAGAGTTTGGAAATCAGTCTAACCAAGCTCTCTTGCTTTGTAGCGGCATGTTGGTCGCTCCGTTTTTTGAACTCGTTGGACTTAGTTTCGGACTGTGGACATGCCCATGTGTGTTTGGGCTGATTGCGCTTCACCATTGTTTTTTGCTTTTAAATTGTAATGTTTAGAATATTGATACGGATATTTAATCTTTGTGTGGAGAATTAATTTTTTTAATTGAGAGTATTATAATAATTTTAGTTCTAAAAAGTTTAAGTTGTTTGAAATGTGCATAGATTTTTTCTTGGATTAATAGAAAAAAAAATTAATTGACTTTTTTAGGAAACCAAACAATATATCTTAAAAGCAGGCTTTTTTGCAAAAAAAAAATCAGCTTTTTATTGTGTGAGATAGATTTTTTTTTTTGACTTTTTTTCATCTTTTAGTAGAAAAAATTTAAAGTTTGCTCAAATAATAGTACTTTTTAAATTCCTCTCATTATAAAAAAATTAAAAAAATAAAAAAAAAATTAACAAAAAAAAGCTCAAATAAGACCAAAAAAAACTATTTTAAGGCTTTTATATAATTTTTCGTCTTTACTAAAAAAAAATTAACTTTTTCAAAATACTCATACTATTATATTTGTTTTATATTTTTTCAAATTAGCTCAAAACTTTTTTATAAAAAAAAAAAAACAAAACCCACTAAAAATACTAAAACGAACAGAGTTACCAAACAGGGGCTCACTAACAAACAAACACGTCTACGGGGAAGTACAAGGGTAGGGTAAATTGCGATTACTACCAAGGGAGTCGTTGCCTTGTAGCCGGGTGTTATCGCCATTTGGTGTTATTCTGGGGATTCAGATTCGGTGCAGTTTTCTTACATTTTCCTTCCAATCAAAGCGTTCTGAAATTCTTCGCCAGTCCAATCGATGAAGTGCGTCTCAATTATTCTAATGCATTTCACAATCTCATCTTATAATCACCTCGCCCGGAACTACCTCCAAAATCTCTCTCGTAAGTCAACCATTTCTTCTCCAAGATCCTCTTCAGTTATCATCTTCGTTGCGTCCACATCGAACGCGAAGTTGAAGGACTTGCATAAAGAAACAGAACCGCTTTCTGGTCTATTTTTTGGATTTTCTTAATAGTAACTATGAAAGTGAGATGTTTCGTTTAAAACTTGTTTTAATGCGGAGTGGTTGTGATCTTTCCAATTTTTTGGATCAATTGAGGTTGTTTCCATCTAATAATTTCCCCTTCGGCCTCGTTATCAAAACTCTTGGAATTTCAATGAAGGATTGTGATTGAGGTTGATTAGTGATGGATCTCGAAACACAGAAAGGAAAAGAAGATTCAGCAGATTCAGTTGAATCGGTTGGAGGAGTTCAATTCAGTACTTCTACTGAAATCGAAATCGAAATCGAAGAAGATGGAAATCGGAGCTCCGGAAGTGCCGTTGCCGAGAAACCGGGAGAGGAACGGGAAGAAGCGAAGGCGCCGCCGGAGGAGGCCGAGAAGAAGGATGCGAAGGCGGCGGAGGAGGAGGAGGAGGAGGCCGAGAAGGAGGATTGTGTCATTGAAGTTAAGCGCGGCGGGGGTAGCCCCGGCGCCGGTGGAGGTTTGAGAGCAGAAAAGGTTTGCCGGATATGTCACCTAGGTTCGGAGAACTCGGAGTTGATCCGGCTCGGTTGCGGATGCAAAGAGGAACTTGGTGTCTCGCACCTCCGTTGTGCTGAGACCTGGTTTATGCAAAAAGGCAATAGGTATATTTTCTTTTTCCTTTTTTTTGTGAAATTTTTTTTGCTTCACTGTTTTGACACAAATTCTTAATTTTTTTATATAAAAAAAAAAATTGAACTCTATGGTGTTGGGGTTCAAATATAGAGATGCAATTGATATGTATTTTATGGAAAAGAGAGTTTTCACATTAGCACCGTATCAATAGAACTGATAAATTGATTTAAATTTATTCAAATTAATTTTAAATAATTAAAAATTATTTTTTAATTATTCAACTTAAAAATTAAGTTTTAAAAATCGTATAAAACTAAACCAAATCATTACATAATAATATTATATCCATATTATATTATATTATTATATATAACGAAAAAACTTAAAACACATTAATTGTTTTCTTTTACATTTTTATTGTTTCTTCTATTTTATAATATAATATTATATTTTATTGTCGCATTATATATTTCATAAACCATGGGTAATAGATACAAAAATAACAAATAAATAAAATATAATACATAATTCATAAACAAGATTATAAACCTGCAAGTAAACCAAAAGGCGGGCATGGTTACACTATTTATTTTCACTTTTTAAAAAATTATTGTCTAAAAATAATGAAATGCATTTGTTAACAATTTTAACAAAATAGTATTCAAAAATGTATGTTAAAAATAGCTTGAAAATAAAAAATTTTGAAAACAATTAAAAGTTATTTTCAGTTATTCTAAGTCCATTTTTTTTCCCAAATCCCTTAAAGTATAGGAGAAGTCCAGCGTGAGCTCAATCATAATCTTCGAGCCAGATTTAATCGTTGTTCTCTCAAAATCGACAAACCAGATCTCTCAATTATTGTCATCGTTTTCTCAAAATTGACAAGCAGATCTCTCAGTCGCCGTCGCCATCCTCTCAGTCGTTGTTGTCCTCTCAAAATCGACGAGCCAGATCTCTTAGTCGTCGCCATCATCTTCTCAATCGTCGTCGTGTCTCATTCTTCGTTATTGTCCTCTCCTCTCAGTTGTCTTTGTCTCTCATCTTTCGTCGGCGTTCTCTCCTCTCAATTCTGATCATCCTCTTACGTCGTCATCATACTCTTAGTTGTCCTCTCAGTGGTCGTCGGCTCAATCATTATACTCTTAGTTGTCCTCTCAGTGGTCGTCGGCTCAATCATTGCCAGCATCTCAGTTGTCCTTTTTTTTTCATGTTTTTTATTTGGAACCATCAAGGATTAGGATTACGATTAGAGTTAAGGTTAGAATTTCTAAAAGTAATACACCAAACGCATTCTCCTTTTCTAAAATATTATAAATCTATTTCTCAAATTCATTTTTTAAAAATAATTTTTAAATTATAATTTTAAAAAACACAACCAAACGCACCCTTGTTCCAAAAAAACAAAAAACAAAAACTAACAAATGACAATGCTCACTTTTAACCTTCCATTCAAACACCCTTAGATTTTTTTTTTTTCTCTCTCTCAAACCACTCACTTCTTTGGTTGAGACACCCATGCCATATTGTAACTGGAGCTGTATTCTCAACCCTCACATCAATTTCCAGACAACAAGCGCTTTTAGGGTTAGTTTGTTTGTAGGATATGAGCCATGGGATTAGATATTATATCGTTTGGATTTAAATATCCCATGTTCGATAACCACAATGGTTCGTATATGATATTCAAAATATGTGTTATATGAATGGGATATGCAATAATGGGGTGTGAGAGGTATTGTATATGAAGGGATATATATTAATTGGGTGGGAGAGGTATTGCACCATTTTTATTTGCATTTTAATTGATTGTGTTGCATTTTATGTATTAAGACAGTTTTTTGAAGAAAAAAAAAGGGAATATATTTAAAATATAATATTTTTTAATGGTTAAAAAATAAAACAAAATAAAATATTTACGTGATCCCAAAAATGCAAGAGTTGAATAATTATTTGTGTTTAAAAAAATTGTGATGCTTTGAAAATATATATCATATGTCATTGAGGAAAAATAAAAAAATTCATTTTTATGTCTACAAATACTTATGTCTACTTATAAATAAACAAGGTATATGTTAACCCCCAGTAATATATATATCAAAAGTTATCTTCTTCACATATTATATCCATTTGTACATCAAAAAGTATTTTATATTCGTCAATTTATCTCCGGACAATCAAACAAACCCTTAAAATGTACCCAAAAACAAAAAAATATATCATTAATCATACATGGCACAGCACAGGATTATCTGTCTTCAAATTTTTCTATCCCTTTGTCCCTATGCAAAATTTATGAAACTTTAAAAAATTTATCAAAAATTTGAGTATTAAATTCATAAGAAGTTCATAAAAGATTCATAAGAAGATTATGAATTTTTTTTTTTAATTCAGAAAAATGAAAGAAATTTGTAAAATTTAGTAACTTTAAAAAAGTAGAAAAATATATTCACTTCATATTTTTCTTCTTGCACTGTTTGATCATATCTCGAGAAGCTCCTGATAAAAAAAATTTAACATAATCCAACGACTTTCAATACATTGAAACAAAGGAACAGAAGTTTTCGAAACAGAGGATCCATAGTCATTATACATGAGTATGAATCTTCAAAACTCACGTTATTAATATAGATACGATATTTACGAGTTCTTTGCACCCAATAATAGTTTCACAGTCAGCACAATTTAATTAATATCATAACTAGAATAATTAAATTCCCACGTACCTCAGAGAAAATGAATGAATTTGTCGCATCAAACTACCTCTGTCCAACGCGGATTCCACGTTCCTTCTTCTTGCAGAGAATGTGAGATTTGTGGCAAGACAGCAAGAAACATAACTGGAATTGAGGACAGCAGGATAGTAATGCTGGAGTGGAATGAGATGAGGTTGATGCACAGGGCTACCAATGCTTCGGGCAGAGAGGGTTCATGTCGGTGCCGGAACTCCTTGTGCAACTTGTTATTGGCAGGCCTCGTACTGCTCTTTATACTACCGTGGTTCTTCCGAGTTGATATGGGGTGACACACTATTGCACTTCATGGTGTGGAGTCTTTCTAATCATTCGAACATCAGCCCGTTTTCAACTCCCACCTATAAAAAATGAGAATTCTGAGTCGTTATATATCATCAATGTATCTAAGAATATTGTGGATACACCACATATATGTTTATATAGACAGATAGATAGATGATGGATAGATTTCTAGGAACTGTCACACTAGAATACATATAGGTTTCTCACAAATTATTCCTGTAGTGTATTGGGAAGTTATTGAACTCTTTTCTTTCCCTTTTTGGCATTTTGATAATATTTTTTCTTCCCTTGAACCATTTGTAACTAATTCTCACATTCAATTTGAGCAAAATGTTTGTCACAGATTTTACCTAAACTAAGAGCTTCTGGGCCAGAGACACATTTGTTGTTAATTTCAACCAAGCTATATCCTGGTCATCCAGATTGGCTCAATAAGCAGTATGGCTTGAAGTTACCTTGAGGAAACCAGAATTGGCATATGGAATATACATCTTTCCAAATTACCCGTCAAAATTAGTTGAAAAAAGAATTGGTGGAATCTAATGGAGCAAATGGGCAGATTAAGGAGGTCTAGCACAATCGTAGTACATGATCGATTCGTGCATTGCTTAAACATATTGCAACAAAAGAAGAGCTAGACAAGATATAATCCAAGATTATCGTGGGAATATTGAAATTATGGCTGGGTGTCGAATGAAGGATGCGCTCTCTATTCCAAAAGCAATGATAAATGATTTGTGTAGCTATTCAATTCTGATATGGAGAAGATATCAGAATCTTCATTGCTCTCCCAAATAGAGAAAAGGGGCATATGTGAAGACATGGACTCCACTTCAAAACTTGCATATGTTATCCTTGAGTATATAAAAAGAATGGTGCCACACGCGCGCGGGCGCGCGCACACACACACAGAAGTGGATACATTTGGGGAAAGAACCCTTGGGCTTTCTGTTTCATCTTCTAAGCCAGAAGTAGTAGGATTGGTTCTAAGCCAGAAGTAGTAGGATTGGTTTTCGTTAATAAATAAATTTTGCCATTGGATAATTCAATAAGAAATCTGAGTTGGTACTCCATTTGGTTGGTACCACAACCGAATCCAATTCAATTGTTTACTTATTCAATAAGATAAGTGAATTCTCAAATTCAACCAACCCATTTTCAAAATATCAAGTGAATGAATAAGAAATAGTACTCAGGAAGGCATTGTTCAGCATCATAAAAACCATTCTTACACAAAGGAGTTATGTATGTTTCGTAATTGCAGATTTGCTGTGCATAAACAGTGATGTTCATCCATTGAACTTAGTTGAATCAAGTAATGGTATCCAATCTTTATATGTAGTTTTTATATTGAGACTAGCGCTTGTGTGTGCAACTCCAATTAACAAATTACTTTTATGAGTTTAATAATTAATTTGCATTTATTGTTTATAAAGCACAATAATTAAATTTGTCAGCCATCAAATTAATTTTTTTAATGTATATCAAAATTAAATTTTCTTAAAAAATAATAAAAAGCCACAAAAAAATAACAATTCTATGACAAATTAAATTATTAGAAAAATGCTAAACTCACCAAAACTTGCACCAAACACACCATCCCCTAAATCTGCCCTTTCATCATTTTTTTGCTTGAGAAATCAATACTTTCTCAAAACACAGTTCCCCAAATCCTTTCACTCACTTTCTCTCTTCTCCATGAAGTGTTAGTCTGATCCGATTGAAACCCCCTACTGCTCTGTACACACGATCCATATGCGTTGCATAAAATAGAAGCAATGCCTTAATATCTGGATCTGAAATTTGGGTTGTTTTTTGGGTTGTGATGTGAAGATTTTTCTTTTCTCTTTGCGGGGAGGGTGTTCTTGAAAGACATTATTTGGGTGGGGGTGCGGTGAAGATGGTATCGAGCAGTAGCAAATACAGTGCTGACAAATCGTCATCATCGTCGTCCAATGCTTGGAGGAGCCGATTCAGAAGAATCAAAATTTTTCAATCTTTGTGTCTCGATTATTTGAATCATCATAATTGCTTGCAGTTGTGGAGGAGACGAATGCAATGTGATTTTTTAAAAATCGAGCGGGCAAAAGATTGAGAGCAGTGGCCAAACGATTTGATATTTAAGAGAAACGTGGAGTGGTAATCGAGAAGTTGAAAGTTATTGTGGTTTAAGACTATTTTACTTTTCTGAAATACTCTTTTAAGTGGAAGAAATTCAAGAATTTAACTAAATGATAGTGGGCAAATTTGGAAAGTAAATATCGGACTGGCTTCAAAAATCTAATTTTAGTGTTTCCTTTTAAAAGTAGCATAGATTTCTAATAGCACGACATAACATTTGAAGAACCAATTTCACAAGCCTTTTTAACCCATAAGCAGATCTTTTTAAAACCGTTGCCTACATCTTCAAGAACCAATTTCACAAGCCAAACTCCTTTCCAACAGCAGCCATTAAACCCCAACTCCTAGCATGAAAAGAAACAGCGTAGTCAATATTGTAAAGAATTTGTTCGCAGTACCCAAAACTTCATCTGTTCCTACCTAAATAAATACGGTTGTGCTAACCACATTTCAGTGCGTTGTTTAAGAATAGTGGATTGCAATATAACTGTCAAATCATATTATGCTGAATTGTAAAATAGAATTGCATACAAAACTATTCCTATTATTTGCTTGGCTTATTGTACTAAAAGCAGATTTTTATCAAGGCGAGAAATCAATAAGCCCCCTATTTGGATGTCTAAATTTTTTAATTTGTAAGAGATTTAATTTTTTTTAATAAAAAAATAATAATAATAAAACTATTTAAAATAACTTATTTAGGATTTAAAAAATTTATTTTTTATTAAAATATCTATTATGCTTTTACATTTTGTTTTTAAGTGATAGTGTTTTGAGTAGTGATATTTTTTTTTTAAATTTTTGATAATAGAATTGCCTTTGAGTCGATGGTATTATAGTTTTTTGATTTAAAAAAATGTGTTTAAAATTTATAGACTTTTGTTTCTTAAAAAAAGAAGTAAAAAAAAAGTTAGTGGATATATTAGACATGCCAAATACTATAGCTTAAAAACTATTAATCAAGTTTTAGAATTGTAGTAGAAATGGAGCTCCAAAGAACCAAATGAAAGAGAAAGAGAAAGAGAAAGAGAGAGAGATGGATGGATATGAAAAACTCAAGTTAGGTTCACTGAGTATATGTATATATAGGTAAATGGTGATGAGGTTACCGTTAGTGCCTAATTGTAAAGAAAATGCAGTAAAAGCTTGGCTGGAAATTTGGAAAACTGTAATAAATTTGGAGATAAACGTTACAGAATGGAGCTTTGATTCCCCGGGTAAGTGTTTACGCTTGCCTTAATCCCACAGAATTAACGGTTATGAAGAAACTTTTAAATTTCTCATATTTGATCAGAACCTTTCAAATAAATGGACCTCCATTTATCTCTAGTGGTCAGGTAGGGCTCATTTCGTGATTTAAATAGTTTATGTTTTAAAATTTATTGAAAATATTATTTATATAAAAAATTAAATGGATTGGAGATAAAAAAAATATATGATTATAACTTACTTTCAATTATACTGGTCAATTATGTTTTTAGGACCAATGTGATATGACCATGTGATTACTAATGTTTGATTCACTTACTTTTTTTTAAAAATGTATGAGTTAGTTTTTTTGGTAATCTTTATATGTGAAAGTTTCAAATCATTAAACGGGTTACCATAAGCGCTATAAAAATAAAAGTAAAAAATCTCCATTCCCTTAAAAAATGGAGATACACTTGACTTAATCCTAGAAAATTAATGGGTATCAAAAAAAATTTGTATTTCTAATATTTGAGAACTTCTCTTTTGTGTTTTAATTAAATGAAATTTGTTATTTGCTTATTTTTCTTTGTTTATGAATTTAGTTGAGAGTTTAATCCCCTGAAAAATAAAATGGAAACAAAAGAAAAATGGAAAAGGAGTTAAAAAGGGTTTCAACTTTGAAGAACTTTGAGATTTTTGAAATCTATAGAACCCATCCCAGAAATCTCAAGGGATTGAAATATCAATAATTGACTGAATCGATGAGGAAGAAAAGGTAAATAATTAATTGATTGACCGTGTGCGCCCGAAATTTCCATTTGTGAACCTTCCTTTCTCACTCTTTTCTAGCTAATATTTAATGCTTTTAAATTATTATATATTTCGATACTATTTTTTATTGTAAATATTACATGGGATTTTTATTTAATAATATAAAAAAATATTTTGATTGCCTCAACTCATTGTTATTGATTAGTTAGAAGACAAAAAAAATGTATATTAGGTATTTTCATTTATTAAGGGCACGAGGTTAAGGTTATTTAAACATTAATCGATACACTATGTGACAAAATTTGGAATCAGTCAATACTATATAATATCAACCGATACATATTTATATTATCAATACTAATATGTATTTTAAAACCGTAATTTAGAACCTTTCACATGTCATATGATATTGGGAGCATCGAATAAAAACTTATGTGGGTCGGGCTTTTCTATTGGCAAAGTTAATAGTGGATTGTTGTTGGTTTTAACAGGCCATTTCAAGTCCGGCTCTAATAAGTCAAATCGATTACTTTGTTGATTCAGTGCATAAGTAATTCATGCTAAGAATAAAATTAAATTGATATTGTTAAGTACATGAACAAATTGCTTTAGTGTTAAAAATAATAACCAAAAGATCCATTTATCATATTTCTCTAAAGGTAAATGAGATTTATTTAGACACTTAACAATATATGTGCTTAGTTTGGGATTATTGCTTATTTGCTTATTTTATTTAATTTTTTTTTTTTTAGTGAAATTTTTTTTTATTATTTAGTTAAATTATTATATTTTTTCAACTCATCTCATGAACACAAACAAAAAAAAATAAATTTTTTTGATTAAATATAAAAGTTCTATTAAAAAATAAATAAATTAATAAGCCAAGTTTTTTCTTATTTATCTTTGTCTTTAGTAAAAAAAATTTAATTTTTTGATCAAAATTTTTTAATTTTTCGATTTATCTCACTGAGACAATTTGAAAAAATAAAATATTTTATTCAAAAAAATAAAAATAAAATTCATAAAAAACAAAGATGAACAAAAATTATGAAAATTAGCCCAAACATGGCTATGATCTACGTTATTAATTCTTTACATGAATAATATATACACTAAGGCCATATTTGATGGGTATTATAGAGTTATAGATTGAATTAACAATCCGGTGTTGGTTTTAAAATCATGTTAGATTTCATAAATTTGAATCAGACTATTTTTTTTTTTTGAAAATGGATAAAATTTATTAATCATGCGTAATAGCCGTAGCCTCATTACATAGCATTGTAACAGTCCACATAGGGCTGGAATCCTTCCATAATTACTCATCTTCTACTTTTTAACACTATTTTTGCAAACTTATGAGCAAGGCGATTCTTCTCCCTGTTTATGAAAACGTAAATTTTGTGAGTGAATTCTGCTTGAAGCTCTTTACAGTACTTGTTGATGTTGCCAAAAGCCGAATAATCTTCCATTAGATTGTTAACAATCCTAACAATATTGAGTGCATCACTCTCCACCACACAACGAGTTATGATAAGATCCTTTGCATGTCTCAAGCCGTGAAGGTTGGCAAGAGTTTTAGAAGTCTCTAGTGTGCTCCATCCTGATAATCTCTGTGATAGACTAGCCACAAAACTGCCCGTCCAATCTTTGATAATGACTCTACAACGAGCTTCTCTAGTCTTTGTGTCGTACGCGCTATCCACATTTATCTTGTGCGTTCCAATACCAAGTGGGGTCCAACGTAGGATGGTCTGTCTAGATGAAGCATTCTCACCATGAGTCACGTTGGTATTTGCTGCAAAATATTGAGAGGGCAAATCTTGGACTTGAGTCACAATGAGGTTAGCTTGATGAAGATAAACAAATTTTTTGCATTCCAAATCGCCCAAGCAACAACTCCAAACCAACCACACACTTGTCTACCATGGGTAAAAATTATCTCTCGAACCGAGTCATAAAAGGTACCCATTCAAAGGTTTAAAAGGTGACACAAGTTTGCCTTATTCCAAACCTTCTTTGCCTTCTCACAACTCATTAGCACATGCTCGATCATTTCATCTGCATCTCTACACCGTTGACATGTTGTTTGTATCAGGATATTCCTGTTAACTAGCCTCGTGGTGGTTGGTAGAGCTCGAGAGCATGCCCACCACAAGAAAATTATGATTTTTTATGAGATTTGGAAATTCCACATTTTTGTCCACCAGCTCATCTCAGATATATGACTTGGACCCCACTTGAATTACTGTGGTCGTTCTTTTCTTCCATTTTTTTAGCCACCCAATAGCCATTCTTAACTGAGTAAATCCCATTTTTTGTGTGGAACCAGATTTTTTTATCGTCCTCGGACCTTTGGCCAAGAGGCAGTGCAAGTATCATCTCTAAAATTTGCCCTAATCTTCGTCTCATCGCATCTCAAGTTATCATCCATAAGATCACTGACCGTGGCATCCATACCCAGACTATGAGGTGAAAAAATTTTAAACATTTTCAGGCAAAGAATCCACCTTTTCGAGTAGACTTGGATATTTGTTCCTTTGGCTATAAGCTAAACTGTACCTCTTTCAACAATCTTTCTTCCCTGAAGTATGCTTCTCCACACAAAGGAAGGTTGGGAACCCGGTTGTGCTTTAATGAACGATCCGTTGGAAAAGTATTTTGCTTAAAAAATTCGAGCCATTAGCAAAGAAGGAAAGTGCAGAGTTATCCATCCTTGTTTTCCAAGCATAGCCAAATTAAAGGTTTCAATTGATCTAAAGCCCAACCCGTCATCTCTTTTGGATGGACACAGCTTATCCCAAGCCACCCAATGAATCTTGCATTTTTCAACTTTAGAACCTCACCAAAATTGGCTTGTCATGGTGTTGAGGTCACTTATCAAAGCTTTTGGAAATTTGAAGCAACACATAGAATATGTAGGAATTACTTGTGCAACATCCTTTATTAGTACTTCTTTCTCGACCTTTGAGAGAAGTTTTTCCTTCCACCCTTGGAGCTTCTTCTACACTCTTTCCCTGATAGAGCGGAATACCCTCTTCCTATCTCTTCCAATAAGCATAGAAAGCCCCAAATACTTTTCATGATGTTGGACTCTTGAGACATTTAACACCTGTGTGATCCTTTCCATTGTGCCTTCAGACAAATTGGGGCTAAACACAATCGATGATTTCTCATAATTGATATGTTGGCTTGAAGCTTATTCATAAGATGATAGGATGTCTTTGAGTCGCTGGGCCTCTTCCACAGTTGCTCTAGCAAAGAACGGGCTGCTATCCGCGAAGAAGAGATGAGAAATAGTGGGGCTATGACATGTTGCCTTAATACCATGTAGGATCCCCTCATTTGAAGCCTTGGTTAGAAGCCCAAACAGACCTTTTGAGCAGAGGAACAGATAAGGGGATAGAGGATCCCTTTGCCGTATGCCTCGAGTTGGTTTGATGCACCTCATCGGTTCTCCATTGATGAGCACCGAGAAAGAGATAGAGGTGAGGTATGCCATGATTTTGCTAACCCAGGAAGAGCTAAATCCCATCTTAATCATCGTATGCTCAAGAAAGATTCATTCAATTCTATCTTAGGCTTTGCTCATATCCAGTTTTAGTGCCAAGTTTCTCTTCGACCCTTATTGCTTCTTCATTGAATGTAATGTTTCAAAGGCTACCATGACATTATTTATAAGCCTCCCATGAACGAAGGCGCTTTGCGTTGGATCAATAATATCAGGAAGAATGGATTTGAGGCGATTTACCAGGACTTTTGCAATTATCTTATAGACCACATTACAAAGGCTAATTGGCTTGTAATTAGAGACTCTCCTGGGATCTTGTACCTTTGGGATCATAACAGTATGAGTAACATTGATGAAATCGAACGTACTCCCATTATTCAAAAAATTTAAACACAGAAAAAAAAAATCTTTATTTACAATATCCCAATAGTACTAATAAAATAAAGCTGGCATCCCTTTCAATCTGGACTATTAGTCCATAAAGATTATGAATCCCTCAAATTGGTAAGATTAGGAATCCCAAGGGTGAGGTGGGATTATGAATCCAGTCAAGGGGATTCACTTTTTAATTACCCTCTCTTCACTTTTGCTTCCAGCCACTTCGTCACCTTCAAAATCACCTTTGCACTGGAGAGAGAGTGTGTGTGATTAGGAAGGGGAGAGAGAGTGCTGAGAAGGAAATATAAAAAGAAAAGATTGAAAGTAATAAGAATAAAATTAGAAGGTAATAATATAAAGTAAAGTTGGAAAGTAATAAATTTAATGGTAAAATTGGAGGGTAATAATGGTAAATTGAAAAGTTATAAATTTAATCAAATTTTACTTATGTAAAATAAACAAGTTATGATTTTGTCTATTACTTAATTCAATGCAAATCAAATATATAAAAATTAATGAATTTTATTACTAATTCGACCTCATTCATAATTTATATATTATTCTTATTTTATTGTTAATCTCATTTAACGGAAAATCAATCACACAATAACCAACAACACGGTACTATTGGATGCCCAACAACAAAAATGCCGAATATCCCATGTTTTTCTTTCTTCATTTGATAATATTGCGGTATGGCCAACCTTCTTAAAAAAAGGAAAAAAAAAAGGTTCTCGTACATTTGCCATAGATGATATGTTACAATAGAATTATGCTGCGATTAGAATATCTAAGAAGTCAACTTCTTGGATTTTTTTTTATTTTTAGTAAATATTTTTAGAAATGAAAATGATCAATTTTTATTTATTATTTTATAGCTGTATATGACTATAATTTTGAATATCGTATTAAACAGTGTATTAGTTTTTTTACTGATATCATATATATCGGAACTGGTAAAATATCAAGTACTATTTTGGATTTACCACTATAAAATATTATATATATTTTTTAAAAATATTGTTCAATAATAAATTATTTAGTATAATATAATTATTTATTTAAAATAATATTTTAAATTAATTAATCTAAATTAAATTATAATATTATTATTTATAATGAGATAACTAATTTGAAAGTGATAAAATTTAACATATAATTTTTTTAATAATAATATAATATTAATTAGTTCTAAAACTCTCTATTCATGCTATATTTGATGTTTGAATTAGAGTATAAAAATAAAAACAAAAGTAAAAATAAAAAAATAAGTAAAAATTACTTTTTTTAAAAAATAATTATGTACTAATACGCATCCGGTATTATCCGATATAAGCCAGTACAAATTGGTATTGCTCGGTTCGTTTGGTACATATCGATATTTTGACCAATACGAAACTATGTAAATAGCGTTCTGATTTTGTTTTAAATCGATATGTACCGATCATTACAATACGGTATTAACAACTATGTATATGTAACTTTAATATAGCTTGTTACTATTTCCAATGCAGATCATACATGGACTGTTTGGGATAATTGTTTTAAAATTTTTTTTTTTGTCTTTTTTCACTTTTATTTTTTGTCCTTTTCTTTCTTTTTTTGATTAATTTGGACTAAAGTTGAAAAAATCACTAAAAATTAAATAATTAAAAAAAATTTAGAAAAATTCTAACACGTTCTCTAAAGAGCTATGTATTTTGACTATTTTATTCTTACCTAGTTAATTAAATTTGCTAATCTCTATTGCTCTTCATATTATAACCAAAAAAAATATTTAGAGCAGTATTGGAATGGATAACTAAAATTAGATAGTGTTGGAATACCTATATAAAAAATGAATAAGCAAAATAGTAAGTATGCTTAGGTTTCGTTTGCTAATTGACTTTAAGCTGACTTCTTAACTTTTTTATTTAAAACAAAAAAAATAAGCCAATGAGAAAACAAAGAAATTTAGCGACCCGTATTGTATATGAACCAATATGCAAACCAATCACCGAATTTAAGTCTCATTTGGCAACCAGTTTTAAATTGAGTTTTTTTACATATTTACTTAAAATCAAAAAGTGATTTAAGTCTCATTTCTTAACCTCAACTTTTTGCCTTTGTACTTATTGATTTTTAACCTTTTAGCCCTTATTATTTTTACATAAAATACTTTTATATATTTTTTAAAAATACCATAACTTTTATTATACATTTCTATTTTTTATAAAAATTATGTTTTTAAAATCTACTCGTCAGAAATTTATCAAATAAGATTCATATTAAATGTAAATTTTCTAAAAATAAATCTTAAGAAATTATAACAATTTTTTTTAGTTAAAGCTTTTTTGACTTTTTATATTTTGTCTTTTAGTTTAAAATGACTTTAGGTCAAAACTCTTTATCTTATTGCCTTTTGGCTTAAAATCACTCGTACAGTTCACCAAATAAATTTTTTTATTTATTTGATTTAAAGCGATTTTAAATTGAAAGCCTAATTTAAGCCACGTTGTCAAACGATGCTTTAATTTTACTAGCCAAAATAGCTAAAATAGTGTAGGAGGTGTTTTAAGAAAGTTGAAACAAGATAACTTTGATATATTTCAAAAGATTAATCTGATAATTAAGAATTAAAATTTAAGAGTTTGTTCCCTCCAAAGTTAATGGAAATAATTCTTCAAAAATTAATGAAAATACTCATGAACTGTCCTGTTCTCTCTCAGATATGAAGAAAAAAATAAAAGATAACTATGATATGACTTGCTTTTGGCTTTATCAATTTATGGCATTTTTTTATGTGAAAATAAATAAATTTTCACTAGATTTTGTAACAGGATTTCAAGCTTACAGTCTGTCGTGTCATTTAGAAGATTATACTCTCGTTTGGACAATAATTTATTTACTTATTTTATTATTTTTATTTTTATTTTTAATTAATTTTTTTTATTGACCGGTAAACTATTATATTTGTTGGGTTCTTATTAAGATGAGTTAGAAAAATAAAAATATTTAATTAAAATATAAAAAAATTAAAAATAAACATAAGTTAAAATAAGTCAATAAATTAAATTTTATATTATTTATTTTTATTTTTATTAAAAAAACTCAACTTTTGAGTAAGCAAATTTATGTCTTCTAATTATACGATCGAAACGATTTAAAAAATGTCGAGTCTTAATTAAAAGATTAAAAATAAAAAGTAAAAAATAAAATCTTTAATTTTTTTTTATAAAAAAAATAACATAAATTAACTCCAAAAAAATTATATAGCAAAATTACCCTGCACTAGTAGCTTGCGTCTATAGATTTGTTCCTAAGAACTGTACAAATTAGGCTATGCTGAGAACTACTTTAACCAGGTGAAGAATGAAGGCAAATTAGATTTGTTCTTATTTTATATTTACAAATAGGGTGTTGGGTGTTTTGCTTTTCGTCGGCGGGATTTGTTGCGGATTGCACGGGAGTCCCTACAAAACCCCGTTAATCACGGGGTGGGGTCACTTTCCTGACCGTTCGATTTGGACAGTTGGTTTGTCTTCTGGCCGTTGATCACGTGATGAGACCACGTGTACCCCAAAGTACATCTATACGCTAGCTATTCCCACTATATATAGAAACGGAAATAATTTAAAATATAGTTGAATTATGTAAGATTTTAAAATATATAACTTTCAAGATCCAATCTAACATTTTTATTCGAAAGAACGTGTCGTCATAAGCAAATTATTCCGGCCCATATATAGAAGGTAAATAATTATGATGGGTTATAGAAGGAAACAAAAGAGCAGAAGTGTAAAAATAACTCGGGATGTGATAGAGATTTAAAATTCATTCGAAATTTGCTACTGTTAAAATTCGGTTCAGCCCAGCCTGTCACTGTTCATGGACCGATCTTGAGTCGCACCCCTAAACCCGTCGGGCCGGGCCGACCTAGCCCGAACCCCGCCCGTCGGTAGGCTCGCCACAAGCTCAAGACTGTGCTAGCCGTTAGGCTCGACCTGTCCCGGCCCAACTCACTCACCCCTCAAACAGTCAAATTTGTGGATGAACGGTCCGGATGATTTTTTTAAAAAAAATTAACACTTGATATTTTTTGACTATTAGGCCCGACTCGGCCTAGCCAACGGCTAGTTTGTTTGTTTTTTTTTAAATACATTTTTTTCTATAAATAAGGAGTCTCCTTTTTATTTTTATCATTCAAACAACTCTTTTCTCTTTATTCTCTTTTCTCTAATTTTTCTCTCTAATTACTCGGTGATATTTGGGTTCGGTGCAATTGTTAGCGAATCAAGTAGTAAAGATCAAGAATCGAGATCGAGATTAAATATCGGAGTTCCTTAATTCGGTTTGCTTTATTTTTTGTAATTTAATTTATTTGTTGCAATTTATTTTTTTGTAATTTAATTCAATTTTTTTAAATTATAGTATCAATTTTCTAATTTATTAATTTATTTGTTACAATTTAAATTATAATCTCTAAAAAAATTAATTTATTTGTTGCAATACTTAATTAAATTTTCAATATATTTTTTAAAAACTCTAATTAATTTTAAAAAAAAATTAAATTATATTTCATTTTTAATTTTTTTAAATTTTATTCTCTATTCTCTAAAAAATTAATTTATTTGTTGCAATTTAAATTCTAATCTTTAAAAAAATTAATTTATTTGTTGTAATATTTAATTAAAATTTTAATATTTTTTTAAAATTCTAATTAATTTTAAAAAAAAATAAATTCTATTTCATTTTTAATTTTTTTAAATTCTAGTGTCTATTCTCTAATTTATTAATTTATTTATTGCAATTTAAATTATAGTCTCTAAAAAAATTAATTTATTTGTTGCAATATTTAATTAAAATTTTAATATATTTTTAAAAATTCTAATTAATTTTTAAAAAAAATTAAATTCTATTTCATTTTCAATTTTTTTAAATTCTAGTCTCTA
>JAOTRH010458423.1:0-29064 GCA_034768845.1 Heliamphora exappendiculata | reverse complement strand
TCTCTAGATTTCTCTCCAAAACTCGAGAAGTTTCTAAACTCGTCCCGATAGCTCGCTCAAGCGGGCCTTCACCGCTCGAGCGGTGATCTCTGAACCAGAAATTTGACAAATTCATTTAAATTAAATCACAATCTCCAACCTCAGTCTCATGACCTCATTTCAACTTTTTCCATTAGCAAGTTATCAAAATTTATCATTATTTTAGATCTTTAAAAGTTATTCCAAACCCCATTAATTCGTTCACGAACCTCCGTACCATTAATACTCATACTCTAATTTTTATCACACCATAATATTTAACTGAAAGAAAAGATCAACAAAACAAAATAAATACGTACCGGATTGTCACATATAAACCCGACCTTGCCCACACCCTCAATAATGAACAACTCAAGTAAACAAGGACACAACTTCGAAGAGAAGAAATGCAAGTAATCATCTACAACCTTTTGCATGAAATTTTGAGGACGAAATTTATTTAAGGGGGTTGATTATAACACTTTGGTCTGGACCCTAATAGTAACCACCTAGATTATAACAACCCGGATCAAACCCTAGTATTAGCGACGGATACACAATGAGAACTTAGGTCGCTGCATGAACGAGAGAAACCCTAACTCAACCCAAAACCCTAATTTGATCCGAAAAATCCTAAAAAGACTAAATACTCAAAGGCAAACCCCTAATACTCAGAAAAGTTCTACCTGATCTTGACCACTATGAGTTGCAGACCTAAAAACCCTAAATTAGAGTGAGAACCGAGCTTGGGTCAAAACATAAAACTTGTAGGGGACCTATTTATTTTTCTGTCCACCAAAAATGAGCCAACAATATGAAGTCTTGATAGGTCGACATACTTCCTAAAGTCACTGTTATGGTTCAGTGACTAACAGACCTCTCTGTCACACATTTTTGTGAGACCTAAAACCTAAATGTTTATAAGCCAAATTCAAAAGTGGTTAACATGAAAAATGTATCTAACATATTAAACTAAATACTTAGCAAAAATCAGCTCCAAATACCCTCAGATGATACCCCAAAGGTTTTGAGAATTTTCTGTTAAAAACACATTCTGCAGACCCTTTTTAGGCTGACTGAACCAGTTTTATAAATTGGCCAAAATCCCAAACTGTTTCCAAACAACTTCCTCTAGTACAAAACATAAAACTTGTATAGAGCACCTTAAAATAAAATCTCACCAAAGATTAGACCTATATCCCTTAAATTGATGCCCAAGAACTGTGGCCAACAAAGGCCCAATTTCTGTGTTTTTCTCTGTAAAATGCTGAACGATTTTTACTTAAATAAAATAAATGACCCACGTGTCTTAGGATCTGACCTTAGTGATAAACATGAAAGTTGTAAAAAATATTTTTATCTAAATGGTGTTAAAATATCATAAATTAAATCTATATCTAAATACTTCAAAACGTTGTCGCAATGTTAAAATTAGTAATTAAACAATTGCTTAAAATTGGCTAAGTGTACGAGTGGCGTGTTACTTATGGAACTTGAATAAGTGAACCTTATATGAAGTTGGTGAGTAATTAGTGTATGAAATTGATACTTTTGATGAAATGAACTCATGCCAATGGTTCGATTCTATGTCATATAAATTATGGTTATGCTTCGCACTCTTATACTTGATGCTTTAGCAAAATTATACCACGTGCCATATCATATATATATATATATATATATATATATATATATGCCGTGCAATGATTAATTGCACACGAGAAACATATTGCACATCATGAGTATTTCTACATTTCATCTTCGGTTATCGGAGTCTTTTTATATCTTTCAAATTAGGTTGGGTGACATGAAAATCGTTATTCAATGGTTGTGAATCTAGGGCGTCCCTAGTTGTCATATTTAAAATGAAATGGGAAATTATTTATTTGAAAAAGGGGGTTTACGCACCATAGGTTCGTCACTTGTTTTAATTAGACTTTGGGTTGACACTAAATGAGTATCCTTGTCCTTAAGGTGGGATTAGTTGGTCGGGAATAAGGATGGGTAAAATTGGATAAAGGCTGGTCCCCACGCCATTGCCATTGCGTAAAATGGCTCAGGCATGTAGCCATGGTGAGGGTTTACCTTTTGTCCTGAAAGTACTTGGGTTGGGCAATTGCATTGCATTCATTTGCATTATGCACTCGCACACTTGTTCTTATATATGCTTGCCTTGTTAAAAATGATAAACGGTCTATCTCTTGCCCTTAAGATTTGTATCACGTATTATACGATATGTATTGTAGGATATTTTGTTGTGATTTTGTTTGACGGTTTAGAAAATTTGCTTCTGGGCTCTGCCTCATGGAATTCATGCTAGAAGTGAGGAAGAAAGATCATTTGAGGAAGGCGTGTTCATTGAAAAAGAAGACTTTAAGGAAGAAGAAGAGTGGTAGGAGCAGCCAACACCAACAATGCAGCTTGAAGACATAAAATCTTATCTTTTTAACCTTTTGGTTAGTTTTCCCACAGACATATTGTAACTTTTATTAAATTTTTTGGATGACTGTAATCATTAAATATTTTGAACAAATTCTGAACCGTTAATGATGTAGTAATTATCATATGTAATTATGAGTGTTCGGCTAGAACATCTCCATTATTTATAGTTACATATGTCCTGACGTGCCTGGAAGACGGGGCATCGTACAACTTTTAGGTTATACAAAGACTGAAGGGTCAATTTAAGGTTGTAATGAGGACCGAATATTTTATGGGCCTTTTTAGGTCATGCGAGGACCAAAAAGTCAGTTTAAGATCGTGAGAAAGACTGAAGGGTTAACTTATCAGTTTTATGTCATGACGGGGGTCAACGAGTTAGTTTAAGGTCATGAGAAGGATTAAAGGCTCAACCTATCAGTTTTAGGTCGTGACGAGGACCAGAAGGTAACTTTATTAGTTTTAGGTCATGACGAGGATCGAAGAGGCAACTTATCAGCTTTAGATCATGAGGAGGACATGAAGGCAACTCTATTAATTTTAGGACATGATGAGGACCAAAGAGGCAACTTATCAATTTTAGGTTATCACAAGGACTGATAAGGTAACCCTATTAGTTTTAGGTCGTAACAAGGACCGAAAGGTAACTTATCAATTTTAGGTTACGACGAGGATCGATAAGGTTTTAAGGGCATCTAGAACACAGAGGGGGGCTATAAGAGTCTTTAATTCGTTCAAAACCCACACGAGGGTAGTTCAATGGTTCAGAAAGGTGATGACATGAGAAAACATGGTGGCTGTTGTGGCGTCGAGATTTAAGGTTTTGTTTCAAAAATATAAAAATTCAAGAAATGTTTAGAAAGTACTTTAACACTTTGAAAATTAAATTTTGAAAACCCTTTTCATGAAAAAATGGAGTCGCCACTTGGTTTTTGAAAAAAATCAAGAAAAATAAAATTAGCCATTGATCTTTAAAACGGTAACCTAAGAAAACAATGGTCTAAAGACTAAGGCACAAATTGGGAAAAGTGTTATGCATCCCATTCACCCAACAGTGAGATTTGCCTCTACTAATAATTATTGGTTCTTAATTAGATTTTTTAAATGTATGCAAATACAAAAATAGAGATGAAGAGAGAACATCCAAAATAAAAATAGAAAAATACATAACCTACGTATATAGAATGCCAAAATAAAACAAATAGCAAAAAAAATCCTAAGTCCTACGAAATGTAATTTCTAACTAAATGATATATGGAACAAACCCGCATGCAAAATCATCAAATAACCTAAAAATTACACTAACATGATTTTAAACAAAATAAACAAAAACATGCTCCAAGATCCTTAAACTCTAACTAAATTTTGATTTCATGCTAATTATCAATGTAGTGAGCAATAAAAGATGATACTAAAAAAAATTAAACTATGAAAGATTTACTATGCATTTCATCAAAATATAACAAAATATGAAAGAAAAGAAATGAAATTAAACTTATGAAAGTAACCATTACTACATAAGGATGCAATAGTTGCTATTTAATTAGAAAATATTAAGATACATGCGAAATATTAATGATTACAACTATATGAATGTTAGTGCACTAAATGTAATAACTACGACATTGTAAATCGCAATTGCTGGATATATTAGCACTATCTCGATAAATTGAGAAATAACAATATTCTAAGTACGAGGGTGCAATGTAAACAAAGAATGATAAGATTTTCTTTGATGGTGACACATATCAATCAAATTAACCTAAACTAATCATGCTTATCATGGGTAATCACATGCATACATTCAACAAACTAAATAGAATAGCAAGATCACTATACAAGTATCATAAACGATTGAAGTTAAATCGACCACTCTAAAAGAGAAGAAATGGAGAAAGAAAGGTCGGGAATCTAGACAAAACACCTGAATCACTACAATACGGGTGAATCCTTAAGTTGGGAAATGGTGATTAACCGTCCAATCCTCGGGGAATGTTCCAAATTCAGTCAATGAATCAAGAATTGGTAGAGTATCCGTGTACTAAGACTCATACTTTGGCAAAGCAGCAAGGTGTCAGCGTCAAGACTCGTACTCTCTCATTACTTTGGTAGAGTACCCCTCTCACTAAATCTGTCGCCTTCCGACCTGTCAGAACTCCGACATCAGAATTGTTCTGTCAAAATTGTACAAGAGGTATGGTATTTATAGAGTTCATCAACTAATGAAGTTCTGGCACGTTTTGGGACACGTTAGGATTTTTGGAATTGGTGGTTGCCATGATCAGTGTTGGCGGTCACCACAAAAAAACAAGTTTTCCAGGGTTTTTTATGGCGGTCGCCACAACATAGTTGGCGGCCCCAAGGTTCAAAGATGGCGGTCGCAACCTTGCTAGGGTTTTCAAGAGGTTTTTATACCGGTCGCGATAACAAAAGTTTGCGGTCCCAAGTTCAAAGTTAGTGGCTCAAGGGTTGAACACAGCAGGTTCACTGGTTTGAAGAATTTGATCATCTGACTTGATTATAGAGCTTAGATCATTTTTCGAGAACCATTCTAAAGCACCATTCCACTTGATTTCTTCATCAGATACACCCAAACTAACCTAAGATTAAGTGTGGTCAAATCAGGGTGTCTATAGTTGCTTCTCTTTAATATAACTTGCATAACAATGCGTGATACGAGTTATATAAAAAATTCAGAAACAATATCCATTTGACCGAGCCACCAATCTTAGGCTGCAAAACACACAAGCACACAGATGATGGTGGTCATGCCCGAATTTCTATCGAATTGCCTACGTACCCTTTTGCTAGGAATTAAACCAAAATATAGTTCTGTGGAAAATGCAAAAGATGCAAAATATAAAACATGATGCATATGCTAAACATGATGCAACGGATATCCTGAAGATCGAGTCAAGATCTAAAGGGGAATGAATAAATAAGTCAAAGATCGAATCAATATCTAAGAACTTGGCTGGGAATATAATCACAAGGATCGAGTCAGGATCCTATAAATTATTTTGAACAGGAAAACAACACAAATTAATAGGTTGAGTCAAGATAAAAAAAAATTTGAATAGGAACAGGAGAAAAAATAATTAAAAAGTCGAGTCAAGACTTTAAAACTTTTTTTAAATATCAAAAATAGGCAAACCAATACATCATATGGGCATTAAAAACACATAAAAAGCAATCATGACATAGATTCCTGGGAAGCAGGGCTTGAAAAACCAAAAATGCCTTCTGAACTTAGGTTCCTGAGAAGTAGAGCTTGAAACATAGGATGCCTAGCGCACTAGGACTTGGGTGCCTGGGGAGCAGGACTTAAGAAACCTAAGACGCCTTCTGGATTTAGGGTGCTTGAGAAGCAGGGTTTCAGAAACCTAAGGTGCCTTCTGGACTTAGAATGCCTGAGAAGTAAGGTTTGAAACCTAAATGCCTAGCGCACTAGGGCTTGAAAAATGTAAGACGCCTTATAAACTAAGATGCCTTCTAAACTTAAGACCTAGACGCTTTATGGACTAGACTTTGAAGAAAACCTAATATACTTTTTGGATTTAGGACCTAGATGCCTTATAGACTAAGATTTGGAGAAAACCTAAGACACCTTCTGGACTTAGGACCTAAACGCGTTATGGACTAGGGTTAAGAAAAAACTTAAGACACTTTCTGGACTTAAGACCTAGATGCCTTATGAACCAGGGTTTCGAAAAAATCTAAGACATCTTTTGGGCTTAAGACCTAGATGCCTTATGGACTATGGTTTCAAGAAAAACTAAGACACCTTCTAGACTTAGGACCAAACGCCTTATGGACTAGGGTTTGGAGAAAACCTAAGACACTTTCTAGACTTAGGACATAGACGCCTTATGGACTAGAGTTTCAAGAAAACCTGAGACACCTTCTAGGCTTAGGACCTAAATACCTTATGGACTAGGGTATGGAAAAAACCTAAAACACCTTATGGACTTAGGACCTAAAAAATGCTTCACATATAACTAGGATTTGGAATAGGGTTTGCCTGGCGCGTCGGGCTTAAAAAACCTAAGGGTCATCTCATGAACCTAGGACCTAGACGATACTTCGCATATGACTAAGATTTTAATGAAGTTTACCTGGCACACCAGGGCTTAGAAAACCTAAGGATCATCTCGCAAACCTAGGATCTAGACAACACTTCGCATATGACTACGATTTTAACAAAGTTTTCCTTGCACACTAGGGCTTGGATCAACGAGCCATTGCTGAGGGCTGCTACATAGCTTTTAGGATCCACATGCTCATCTTTTTTCCTTTGGCCTTGAAGAGTTATGCCCCATTGTAGAGGAGTTCACCACCATTCCTAATCTCGTTCCACGGGAGTTTATGGCAATACCTTCCATGTTCGTCTCTGCGAAGAATTAAATCATGCGTCTTTATGGTCTGACTGGCTAGGAGATTTCTTTCTTCGGCCATTGGGATTCACTGGACACAAATTCTTTCCTACCGGTGCCTTTGGTGACTTCAGCTTTTAGTTATGGCACCGTTATATTCAGTACATCTATCTGCTTGCCCGGTACCTTCTTGTTTCCTATGACGGAGGGGTAAGCACTATTTTGATGCACATTGCTAAGCAAATAAGGGCAGAAAAAGAGTCTGTGCCCTTAGTTTTGACTGAGACCCTGATTGGTCTAAATGTTATCCATCAGGGTGTAACCATGTCCTTTGCTGGTAGTCATTTGCTTCTCCAAGTAAAACTCAAATCTCTCATTTTTTTGCTTTTCTCTCATTTTGTCGATTTTTCTCATTTTTTTCGCTCTTCTCTCTTTTTGCTGATTTTTCTCAAATTTTACCTTTCTTCTCTCCTTTTTCCATTATCTCTCTTTATTTTTCCACATATCTCTCCTTTTGCTGATTTCTCTCGATTCTTACCTCTTTTTTCTCTTTTTAAATCTAGCTGATAGAGAAGGTAAATTTTTTGCAAAAAATTGGTTTCAGATGGGCACAACGCTGCTGCCTTTATCTATCATTCTTTTTACATGATATGCACTACCGAGGTAGCTTGGAGGTAGTATCTTTCTTCGCTGACTCGAGGAGCCATCATTTGGCAGTGCTCCTAGTGGCATATCCCTTTTATGACTTTGACCACTATGAACCATCTAGATATCTTGTTGATTGGTCTACGGCTATCCACCTTCTACTATCCACACCAGATTATGAGGCAGTTTGGTCGAGGTCATATCATATTTCATGGCATACAGGGTCATATGAATTTATCTTCCCTTTAGGCCCTATTTTTGGCACGGTATCAGGAGGTTTAGCCATCTCATTCGCTGATGGCGATGTAGGAGCTATCCCACACTAAGCTCCCCAAGGAGTATAAGGCGTGGCTAGTTTAGAAAAAAGAGAACAAAAACTAAGAAGAAGGAGAAGAACACGCAACAAAGAGAAGGAAGATCTAAGAGATCTGTTTTGCTTTTATGATTTTGTAGCTTTCTTCTTTATTTAGAGTTTAGGACTTGTGTGCCCTCCCTTTATTTACAAAACCTTACGATCGCAGCTGAAATAATGAAAATCCCACATTCATCTTTAAAAGGTTCCTAATTATTTAAAGTTTTTCGATTCTTGCAATTCAACGACTTTATTATCAGAGCTTAAAGATGAATTTGCATTTATCATTACTCAGATTTAAAGATGGCTAAAACAATGAAGGTTGTCGGGCTTCTTGAAAGAAGCTGCCTACATATTTCAAAAAGTGGAATCAGGCCATAACGTAGTTTGAGCATGGTTTACTCTCAGGTATTAACACTCTCCTTTTGTGATGCTCTAACTTTTGCCAAGATCGCCCTTTTGAATTTTTAGTTTTGTAAGATTCTCTAACTTTCGCCTGGACCACCTTTTCAATTTTTAACCCAGCAAGCTTTTATCTTATTTTATTTTTCTCTCAAGGGTAGTACTGAGACACCCCGTCCTTCAGGCACGTCGGGACATATGTAACTATAAATAAGGGAGATATTCTAGCCAAGCATTCATAATTACATACGATAATTACAATGTAATGATTCTGACCCATTTTATTTTGAGGGATTAACTATTGATGTTGCATAAGAATAAAAACTTTAATTTCTGTAAGTCATTGGAGAGTGCTGTGAAATGGAATATGCATGTTGTGGTACACTTGATGAAGAAAATAAGATTTTAAAGGAGGTCGGGACAAAAATATGCAAAGGGGGAGTGAAGAAATGTGATATACTTTGATTATTTTGGCCATATCTTTTTGTACAATATGAGTCTTTGTGTGGGGATAGAACCATTGGAAAGTAGACTTTCGGGGCTTCAGTTTGAGCACAAGAATGACCCCATTTGGAGTTCGGATGAAGGAGTTATGCTTGTTCAAAGTTGGACGACAATTGCAGTTGCGAAGACCGTTCGATTGGTCTCAAGACCGATCGATCGGTCTGTGTCGGGCAGAGATTATAAATGTCGGGTGTTGGGTTATTTCCCTTATTCTTCTCTTTTCTCTCTCTCTCTCTCTCTCTCTAGAGTTTATATGAGGCTAGGGTTTGTGTTGGGAGAGTTAGTGGAGTTTCTTTGGCTCTTCTTGAGAGGATCCATCGCTTCCGTCATAGTCTTCTGTGCGATGAAGGCTCCACTTAGATGTTGGAGGCTTGATCCTCATCATGTGGTTGGAGATCTTCGCGGTTGGGACTCGTTTGGGGCTTTTCTTGTGGATCTAGCATCCCGAAAGTAGGATCTAAAACTATCTTTGAATGTCTATATGATATGTGTTGCATTTTTGAACCCTCGAACATAAAAGCATGAAAAATAAGTTTTTTTTAAGCCCTAGATTTGGGTTTGATGTTGGTAAGGGTTAAATGTTAGATTCATGGATGTTTTAACATGACTCTCTCTTCCCATTACCGTTGGATATATTTGGATGTGAAAGACATTGGGCTAGGGTTTGAAAATGAGCTTGAACCATGAGAAATTTGGGGTTTTGGGGTTAAGGGTCCCATATGTGGAAGTGGAAATGAATTTTGACAAAATTGAGAATTTTGATAACCTATTGAGTATATCTCATGAGTTGTGTGGCACATGATTATACCGGGTATAAAAATGTGGGGTTTTAATGAAAAACCGTAATATGTATATGGTTATGTAAGTTAATCCTATTTTGTGGATTGATAAAATGAAAAAATTAAATAATTAAAGTACCGTGTAATGAGATTGTTGCTTAACACATTTCAGGTGACAATAGAAAGAAGGTAGTCGAGTGAGGAGCCCGATTGTGGAGTACCTCTTTTTGTGAAGTTGTTAGATAGAATTGCATTTGTATAGAAAGATTCGCCGAAATATGTCTATTTTGTAAAATGTAATTCTAGAAATCATGTATTGGGGTTAGCTTTTGTTGATAATCGTTTGTAAAGCCTTATGACTGTTGGTACTCATGAATTGTATGCATGAGAGAGCATTTGGGGTTTGGTTGTATATTGTCTCTTTCATAAATCTTTATGTGGCTATCAAGAAGAATGACTTTTCATGTTGTTATACATATAAAACTCTAATTTTTTTGATAATGAAAATGAAGATTTCTAAGAAACCTTGTGTCCTGAGGAAGATTTTTGGGTGTTTTGCCCATTTTTAAAGGATTATTTCTTTCACTAAATGCGTAGTATGATACTCAAATTGTTCTAAGTATCGAAAAGTAGGTTTTTTGTCACGTCCCAAACATTCGGGTCATATAAAAGCCCACCAAAACACCCATTTAAGAAAATAGGTTTCACAGTTAATAATTAAGAATGTACAACATTTGGATAAAAGTTCCCACAGTTCAACTCTCATAAATTGAAAACATGCATCCTCATACATGAATAAGCATATCGCCAAAAGGCATACAAAATTAGCCTCAACAAGCGTAACATGTGTAAGTACATGTCTCGAAAAGGGAAAACTACAACAAGTTTTTCATCACATTTGCAACTACGTCAACTCATCATGCTCACTTGAAAAGGTTTTACAGCAAAATTCCACACCGTGAGCCAAAGCTCAATAGAACATAGATAATAAAACTATAAAGCAGGCTATGCAATTACACACACACAGGCTCAACCACGGGAGCCAAAAAGGTTTTCCTTCTAAAACCACAAGTTTTCCGTCAGACTATCACGTTCATCCTTCAAACTATGCATATTATCCTAACAGATATCATGCCACCATTAAGGAAAAGCTGTAAATAAAATAGTAAGCTCCACTCAGGCCACTCAGCCGAGGAGAAAGATATATATGTAGTCTTATGTACTGACTCTTCCACATCGACAAAGGTAACAACTATAGACTCTCGTCCATTACCCTAGACCCGTAGGCTTAGTAATGACAAGTTCTATACGGAGTTACAACAATAACGCCATTAACGAAGGTAACCGACTTAGTTTACGGGGTCACACCCGAGGGCACTAATCACCCACACAACCACTTAGTTTACAGGACCACAGCCCGAGCGCACTAAGCACCCACCAATCTCATTTACGGGGATTAACCCGAAGGCACGTAGAGACCTACTATGCGCACGTTTCTAGACTAACACCGAGGACCAATGGAAGCCCAACTCAACACACATACTGTCACTGTACATTTATGGAGAACATTTTAAAACCCCGTAGCTGAACTACGAAAATCCGTAAAATGATTTATACAACACATGTACAAAAGGAGATCCAATCCATCAAAATGAAGATCTAAAACCATTTCCAACAAAACGTTTAAAAGGTGAGATTCAACGCCGCGGGTTAGGTCCAAACTTATAAAAAGACGTTTTTCACCCGATTTCTCAAATCAGCGTTTTCATACCTCCTTTTGAAAACTATGGATACCACGTACCCTAAACATGTATATAATCGAGAAAAAGGCGTAAAAACCCACTTTTACCAAAAAATCACGGTTTAAAACATGTAAACAACATTTCATACATTTTTACCCGGTAAAAGCAAGAATAACTGCATATAACACCCTCATAACAGTAGTAGGTCTAGAATCCTATCTCGAAAAGTCAAGAACTCGACGTATCAAAACTAAACGACGTCATAATGAGAATTCGATCGGATGGATGCGAAGCCCTTGGCCCAAATAGCAAGGATTCATGAAAGAATCAACAACAAATGAAGCCCCGTGCCCTCAAAGCTAAAGAGATGGAGGAGAAAAGGGGTTTCTTAGGTCTGAAGAAATATTTTTGTCTCAAAACACCGCCACTGAAGCTTTTATAGAAAACCAAAAAGTGCACTGTTCAGTCGACCGAACTAGTGAGTTCAGTCGACCGAACTCCAGATCTACGATTCAGTCAACCGAACTGGACCCCCCAGTTGACCGAACTCCACGGCAGAGGTATACTGGAATTTGCTACTATTTTAAGGCTAAAAAACCATCCCATCCAACCTAAACAAGGTCCGGGAAAGCGTAAAACACATTTACACATGCTTTTCTACAACTTTAAAGCATAAACCATGCATTGATGCTATCATATACTGGAATAAAAGCGTCACGTATATAAACAACCTAAAAGCTAAGAGTCAGGGTCTAACAACTCTCCCCCTTAAGGAATTTCATCCCCGAAATTCGCAACAAGGTCACGAGGTATACAGGTCTGGATATCTAGCATGCTTTCCAAACTCAAGCTCTCATGTTGCTTCTTCAACCCCGTGATGATGCCATAAGACCTTGACATACGCAATTATTCTGCCCAACAACACCTGCTCCTTTGTATCAAGAATCCTCATCGGACTCTCCTCATAGTTGGCATCGTCATCAATCCGCAGCTCAGCCCAATCTAACACATGCGAAGGATCAGGCTCATACCTCCGAAGCATAGAAACGTGAAATACGTTATGCACAGATGCTAACTGAGGTGGCAAATCCAAACGATAAGCAACCTCACCAATCCTGTCGAGGATCTCAAATGGTCCAATAAAATGAGGTGATAGCTTCCCGTTACGACCAAATCTCATTAAATCTCTACGTGGTGAGACCTTCAAGAACGCATGATCCCCCACTGCAAACTCCAAAAGTCACCTCATCTGATCTGCATAACTCTTCTGGCAGCTCTACGCTATTTGTAGGCATTGGCGAATCACAACAACCTTCTATGTCGTCTCTCGCACCATGTCGGGTCCCAAGACAGTGGTCTCTCCCACATATGTCCAACACACGGGTGATCTACATGGTCTACCATATAAAACCTCATACGGTGCCATCTCAATACTAGACTGATAGCTATTATTGTATGCAAACCCTTCCAACGGTAGATGATCCTTCCACAAACTTCTGAAATCAAGGACACAAGACCTCAGCCTATCCTCCAAAATCTATATAGTTATCTCTGATTGGCCATCTGCCTGGAGTGAAAATTAGTACTGAATGTCAAGTTCGTTCCCATGGCCTTCAGAAGACTCTGCCCAAAGCGCGATGTGAAGCGCGGGTCTCGATCTGAAACAATAGACACTGGCACTCCATAAAATTGGGCAATCTCTCTGACATATAAGCTACTCAGTTGTTCCACCGAATTCCTCACTCGGATGGGGAGAAAGTGTGCAGACTTCGTCAACCTATCAACCACAACCCACACGGCGTCGTGTCCTCTAAGTGATCAAGGAAGTCCTGACACAAAGTCCATCGTGACATGCTCCCACTTCCACTCTGATATAGGCAACGACTGCAGCAATCCTGTCGGTCTCTAATGTTTTGCCTTTACCTGCTAACAGGTGAGGTATCGAGAAACAAACTGGATCACATCTCGCTTCATTCCTGTCCAATAGAACTAACAACGTAAGTCATGGTACATCTTCGTGCCTCCAGGATACACGACAAGACGAGAATGGTGACACTCACGTAGAAGATCAGCTCGGCATGACTCTGGCACAACTAACCTCCTAGTCAACCTCAAACTCTAATCAGAACCCACAATCCATCCTGTTGTATCCTCGCCATTAGCAACGCAGCCTCGTATCATCTAAGCCTCCTGGTCAATCTGCTGGACCTCTAGTACACGTGCTATCAACACTGGTCGAGTAACTACAGAAAATAAGGTGGCACCCGTCGCGATCTCCTTGAGACACAAATCAAACTCCCCAACATCTCTTATTCTTCTTTTTTGCGATGATACATTCTGCGAGGGAACGATGTTTTGATTACTGTTTTTCCTTAACTGTGGTTGGTTATTTGCAGTATTTGTATCACATGGTTTTAAGGATGACAACAAGGGATTTTATGTTAATGAAACCGTTTTGGGAGACTTGTGTAGTCTGATGGGAAAACTTGAGGGTTTTGGATGGAAAATCTATTTTGGTTTTGTGGTTGAGTTTTCTCCCACCATATGATTGCACATTCTTGCTTTACAGCTTATTATCTGATTTCTATTGGATTTCGGCTCACGGGTGAAAATTTTCTGTAAAATCATTTTCACGTGATGATGTAGATGAGGTATAGCATGGTGGTGCCCGCGGAGGCGAAAGACTTTTACAGTTTTCCTTCTTTTTGGTATGCCTGTTCCTGAAGGTAGATTTTGTACGCCATAAGACAATATATTGTATCCATGTTGAACTGTATGTCTTTTCTTTATGAGAGATACACTCTGTTGGGTATTTCATTGGTTTCAACAGGCGAATTTTAATGTATAAAAATCTGTATTTTCATATGAAGTGGATGTTTTGTGAATTTTTGGGCGTGACACTGGGCTTGATTTTTGGCAATCGGATAGTGGATTCTTAGTATCCGTGCCGAAGGCTTCACGTTCATCCGGATGAAATCTCGTTTAGACAATATTCAATTTTTGAGGCGTTGAGTTTTTAGCTCAACGAGGTAGAATCCTTGACTCTCATGTCTTAAAAAGGGTGCTGCGTGGAATATTATGCGTTTTTACCATTTTTAAATGCATGAAAAGTGATTTTAGGTGTTTAAACCATGTTTGGTTGGGCGAAATGGCTTTAAAAGTGTTTTTATGATTTATTCCATGTTGTTGGACGTGTGGATGTTCATGGTTTTCAGAAGGATGGTTTGAAAACGGAGGGAGTTATGTAAAGTCTTGAAAATCTTGTTTTGAAGGTTTAGAGCTAAACCTTGGGATTGAGCTTGAATTTTAAATGTTTGGTTGAGATGTGGGTTTATCACGATGGATATGTGGATGATACGATGAAATGCATGCGAATATTTTGTACGTAGCTATATGCGTACTTGTATCTGTTGAATCACACAAAAAATTGCATATTGGGACAAGTGATTGTCCCGCGGTGAAAAATCACGAAAAATTACACATTATGGCAAGTGATTATCCGCGTTGAAAGACCGCAAAGAACTTGATGATTTGGTTAGTATTATCCCACAGTGAAAGACCGTGAAAGAGTACGACATGCATATGAACTTGTGGTGTATGCTTATTATATTGTCGGACATTGTCAGATGTCGAGAGGCGACAAGAAAACTTATAGTTTTTGAGAAGTAAAATTGTTCTTTTTTTAGGGGGCTCATGTGAGTCGAAATATTCATATTATTCGTGTTAGCATGTTTTGCTTTTCAATTCATGTTAGTTTATTTTCTATTGAGTTTTGGCTCACTGTTTGAGATTTGTAAAAATCTTTTTAAGGTGATGGTGATCACGGGTGTTGATCTAGTGGAGCCCCAGAGGCGAAATACTTTTATTTAAAATTTTCTTTTATTTTGTTATGGATCATGTGCAGTTATATGCGTGGCCTGTTCCTAGAGGCGCATTTTGTAAGCCTTGAGATGATATTTTATGCATGTATGGAATGTATGTTCATTTTGAGAAGAACCCTGGGTTTTGGGATGTGACACGACAACTTAGTGATGAAAAAATTTATCTACACATGGGCAATAATAAAATAGTGGCAGCAGTTGCATAGGGGATGTCACTCTCATTTTTAATAGAAATTGAATTTTAATATTGAGAAATTTTCTTTATGTACCGTCCATTAGAAGGAATTTAATTTCTATTTTTAGATTGATTAAAGAAAGATATTTAGTTTATTTTAATAACTCTATGGCTATTAAGGATAATAAACGGTATCTGTCCTAGTACATTAGTGGATAATTTTTATGCTATTACTTCAATCTCTCATACACTACAACTGAATGAATTGAATAATACATCTAATTCATTATTTAAGAGAAATGAACCTTTTTAATAAACCAAAGGTATCGTTGACACTTACACCTATGTCATATTAATCTAAAAAAGATAAATAGACCGATAAAAGATGGACCTTTGAGTTCATTGAAAGTGGAGGCATTTCCAGTGTGTAAATCCTACTTGAAGGGTAAAATGATCAGGAGGCCGTTTTTGGCTAAAGGTTATAGAGCAAAAGAACTGTTGGAATTGATTCACTCTGACTTGTGTAGACCTATGACTATCTGGAGTAGATGAGGCTTTGAGTATTTTGTCACTTTCACTAACGACTTCTCAATGTATGGATACATTTATTGGATGCACCATAAGTCTGAATACTTTGAGAAATTTAAAGAATTCAAGTCGAAACTAGAGAGGCATCTAGGTAAATGTATCAAGTCACAACGATCCGACTATAGTGGCGAGTACCTCTTTAGAGAGTTTAGGGACTATTTGTCAGTAAAGGGGATTACCTCCTAGTTAGCTGCACCGGGCAGTCCACAATAAAATAGTGTAGCAGAAAGAAGGAATACGACCCTTATAAAAATGGCAAGGTTGATAATGAGTTATTCAGATTTACCCAATTCATTTTGAAAATTTGTATTAGAGACAGCACCTTACATTCTAAACTTGGTACCTTCTAAGTCAATATCTTCTACTCCCACAAAATTGTGGATCGTGTGCAAGCCTAGTCTAAGACACATTCGAATTTGGGGGTGTCCAGCACACATACTGAAAGGGGACATAGATAAGTTAGAACTGAGAACGAAAGTCTGTTTCTTTGTTGGATATCCTAGGAGAACGAATGGTGATTTATTTTATAATCCTAAGAATCAAAAGGTCATTATTAGTGCCAATGCACGATTCTTGAAAAATAATTATGTAATGGACCACAAGCCCAAGAGTAAAAATGTTCTGGAAGAGTTGAGAAAATACCAGTAATATGTTAGAAATGCCACAGAAAAGTGTCATCAATATCCTATTACCTTGTCGTAATAGGAGAATTATTGGGACACGTGCAGATACTAAACCAGATAAAGGTGCTACCATTAGCATACCGGTTTCACCATCAGAGGAGCATGTGGGTAATGGTGCATAAGATTCAGAATCAGCACAGCGTATCACTGCTAGTACATAGACGCATGTAGTGCCTCGTCATAGTGGAAGAGTTGTTCATCAACCCAATCGGTATATGTTCTTGGGATAGCCTTTTGACAAGATATTAGAAGAACTAGATACTGAACACTATAACTACAATGAAGCACTCCAAGATAAAGATGTTGAATTATGGAAAACAGCTATAAATTCAAAGATAGAGTCTATGTACTCTAATCAGGTCTGAAAACTTATACAAACCACTCGAAAAGATAAAACCCATTGGATGCAAGTGAATCTATAAGAGGAAGAGAGGAGCAAATGGGAATGTAAAAACCTTCAAAACTAAGCTTGTTGTAAAAAGGTTTACTCAGAAAGAAAAGATCGCTTATAAGGAGATTTTTTCACAGATAGTCATGCTTAAGTCTATCCGAATTCTCTTATCTATTGCGATTCATTTCGATTACGAAATTTGACAAATGGACGTCAAGACAGCTTTTCTTAATGAAAATATTGACGAATGCATCTATATGGTGTAACCAGATGGATTCATAGTAAAGGGTTAGGAGCACATGTTGTGTAAGTTTAAGATATCCATTTATGGATTTAAGCAAGCATCCAGATCTTGAAACACTCAGTTTGATCAGGCTATTAAGTCTTATGATTACAATCAAAGTCCCGACGAGTCTTGTGTGTACAAGAAGCATGATGGAAGCATGGTGGTGTTTCTAGTACTTTACGTGGATGATATTTTACTTATGAAAAATGATGTGGGACTATTATCTTCGGTGAAGGCATGGTTATCAGTCCAGTTCAATATGAAATTCTTAAGAGAAACAAGTCACATCCTTGGGATCAAACTTGTGTTAGATTAAAAATGAAGGATGTTGGGCTTATCACAAACTACTTATATCGATATAATCCTTGCTCGTTTTAGCATATAAAATTTCAAGAAATAATTTTTTTCTTTCAGGCATGGAATCACTATATCCAAATATCAGTGTCCTAAAACACCTGATGAGATAGAGAAAATGAAGGCGGTTTCCTTATGCTTTGGTAGTAGAAAACCTAATGTATGTTATGCTGTGCACTAACTCGATATCTATTTTATCATTGGCATAGTTAGCAGATATCAATCTAATCTAAGGCAGGAGCATTGAGCAACGATAAAATATATAATCAAGTACCTGAAAAGGATTAGGAATTATATGTCAGTTTACCAGGCAGACGGTCTAGTACCTTTGGGGTACACAGACTCAGCTTTGCAGTCAAATAAGGATTCTTAAAAATTTACCTCGAGATATATGTTTATCTTAGAGGTGGAATACATCGAGAGTAAATATCATTTGATACAAGAGATCGTACAAAAAGATGATGTAGCCGTGACCAAGATTGTATCAGGAGACAACCTTACAGATCATTTTACAAAAGAGCCTACCGGTCAAGACTTTTGATAATCATGTAAAGGGCATGAGAGTCAGATGTATGACAGTATTGTTTTGAGTATAAGTGAGAGATTGTCAAGCTTGTATACTAAAAATTATAATTTTTGATTTTAGTATTTAATTTTATTTATTAATAAAAATTAATTTTTTCAATTTATGAGAATTTTAATGAGCACTATATGCATTTTATTATTTATTTGATGTCGTGCATTGATGTTTTTTACTCTAATAGTATTTAATCTGTTGTGTAGAGTTCGGTTTTCACACAGAAGACCAGATTAAAGGTTCTTATGAAATATAAATTTTTGGTTTACAATTTAGATAGAATTGGACACACCATCCGTACGACTGTAACACAGAGTTTTAGTAAATCTGTCTTGATTACGGAAAATAGATAAGAGCGTCAACTATTATTTCCACTCGCTGTGTTAGTACACTTTGTGTATATTGTACAGAACCACGTTTGATTAATTAATTTTATACTGCCTATATAAATTAATTTACACTCCATGGTTATTATAAGTGTTTATACTCTTAATTTTGAAATAATTAATTATTTACGTATATTTAATATTTCTTGTTATGATTCATTAAATGATGCAATCTTGTATGAGTCTATAGTCTAAGTAAGTTGGATAATGATATTGATTATATTGTGAATATTAATTATTGACGGAATTCACGTCCCAAAATATTAAGATTGACGATACCCTCTTCAGAAAATTTACAAATTTTGACCGAGCCAAACCCTGTAGGTGGATTTAATTATTCGGCAGTCAATAAGTTAAGCGGAAGGTCTCAAAAAATTTATTTTAAGAAACCGATTAAATATAATTGTGAGTACTTTAATCTAATCGGCAGGTATCAAAAATCTTAAGGTGATGAGAATAAATAAGTATTTAATAATAAAAACTCGAATATTCGATTTTGAGAATATGACTGGGAGTGCAATTATGATTCTTTAGTCGAATGAATTATAATTAATGATTTTATGAAATTTCTCCTGGGTTGAGGTAAATTTTCATAATTATATTGGGAGCCCAAATCATATTTACTCCACAGGTTCCTACTGTAACTTATTTATATGGTGTTATAAAACCTGACGCGAGAATTAATATTATTCAATCAGTGATTAGGTGGCTAGAGTTTTCACGTTCCTTGAGAATTCTAAGTCTAATCAAGAAGATTTTAAAGAACATGATAGATTGTAGCCCACACTACGTTCGTGTTTAGCATTCGAAAATACAATAGAAGGTTTGTGTTGGAGATTTGACTAGAAGTTAAAAATCGCAGCGGATCGTTGATTGAAAATTGTTGCAACAACCGAAATTATCCTACTAGATTTCGAAAGGTATTATCCTAAAACTAACTTCGGGAGTACTACCGGATTTTATTTTGATTGTTCGATGTCAAAAAAATTTAATTTGGAGTCTGTTTCAGCGCTTGCCCACCTAATTAATTTTTTACTAAAATTATAGAAATAATCTTAGGATATTGAAATTTTGCCCCAATAGAGGATACATCAAATTGTTACGGTTGGTATACTAAAAATTATAATTTTTGTATTTAATTTTATTTTAATAAAATTAATGTTCTATTTTATGATAATCTTAATGAGCAATGTATGTAGTATTATTTCTTTAATATTATGCATGGATGTCCTTTATTGTGTGTAGTATTTGACTGGGCAAAACCTTGGAGGTGGATTTGATTATCTGGTGGTCAAATAAGTTAAGCGGAAGGGTTTAAAAAATTTTAAAATACCGATTAAATTAAATTGTTAATAATTAAATTTAATTGGCGAATATTAGGAATCTTCACATAGAGAGATGAGTTAAGTATTTAATAACAGAAACTCAATGCAAGAAGATCTTGAGATTATAGTTTACAGTGCAATTACAGTTCTTTAGTGGTGTAAACTGTAATTTAATATTTTATGAAATTACAGAAACCGCTGCAAAATTTTTATAATTACATATACCGCTATGAGGTTTGCTTAATTGTAAAAATCACTAGATACATATCTGTGTTTCACTATAAATCTTTGTCATAATTACTTCGTAGGTCCCTGGTGTAGCCCTATAAATATGTGGGTAGGTTGAACCAAATCCATAACTTGTCTTCAAGACTAAAGTTGTCCAGATTTTGCGGGTACGAGTTCTTGATAGATTGTAGTCCACACTACATTCGAAAATTGCATAAGAAAATATAGTAGAAGGTCTGACGGGGGTTTCAACTCAGAATCAAAATCGTAGTTGAATAATCGATCGATAAAAGGTATTCTTCTAAATTAACTGTGGTTGCACGAGTTTTTATTTTGATTGTTCAATATCAAAAGTTTTATCTGAAACCCGTTTCGACGATTGTACGTCTAGTTATTTTTTATTGAAAATCGTTTACAAAAATAATGATCTTAACAGTTTTACCTCCAACAATTAGTATCAGAGTCATTTTATTTGTTATTTTTGATTTATCGGGGCCAGGTAGTTTTAGAACTGTGCTAACTTGATTTTGCAGGCGTTCTAATCTTGATTTTATGATCATCTATTTATTCATGTTTGTTGAATGATTTGAATGATGATTATTATTATTTTTTTATTACGAGGGTTGATCATGATAAATTAAGTTTTTTCTAGATCGAATGTGAGCCTACGGGATATATGTTTCGATATAATAGTATTTTTATTTTTAAATATATGTTTAGAATATTTTAAGAACAAGTTGAATATCCAAGAACACAAAGAATAGGCGGCGACACCGACACTAGTTTTGGGAGTTACAAGCCACGAATTAGGGTGGTTTTTCACTATTTTTTGACTTATTTTTTAGCAGCTTTTTTTGCGATTTTTAGACTTAAAAATAATATTAAAAATTGTCCCAAAAATATGGAAAAAAAATTAGAATAAAAACAGCCCATTAATGGCACCCCCGACGACGGTTTGAGGGCAATTTTTCGATAGTTTTTAAAATATTTTCGACACTGATTTTGAATAAATTTTTAGGTATAAAGTAGCAGTAAAATACCACTTAAAAAATAGTTCAAAAAGTGAGAAAAATAGTGCTAAAACGGTGCACAAAAATAGGCAAAGGTGGCAGCAACCGGCGACGCAAAGACGGCGACCCTTCAGGGCTATTTTTTAGGTTTTTCGAGACTATTTTCGAGGCGTTCTTCGAAACAACAGGTTATTGAATATTTGAGTTATTTTTTTAAAAAAATGGGAGTAAAAGCACAACTGAAAAAAGCCCAAATGGGAAATTGAAGTGGAGACAGCGCAGTAGGGGCAGCGACACTATTTCAGGAAGTTTTTTAGACTAATTTTTTAACAGAAAAATACTACTTTGGAGACCTATTTTTCAATATAAAAAACATCAAAAACGGAGCACTGAGATGGCAATAAAAGCTGCCTGAAGGTGGCGGCACAAGGCGGCGCTGGCGGTGGCTGGTGACCGGCGATGGTGGGCTATCCCGATCTGTCTTGGCTCGATGTTTTTGATATGTTTTGATACTGATATGATATATTTGTATATATCAAAGTGTATCAAAGAATTTTGATGCAATTAGGATGCAGAAAGATGACAGGAACAAGAATTATTACAGCATATCTTCAACAGGAGACTGAAATGTTTCAGTATTTCTATTCGATCATAAGATCGGGATATATACATATCTTGCATATATATTCAAATTATTTGCATGAATGATGTATATTTATTTTATTTATCTTGTTAATTTAATTAATTTGAAATTTTTGATTTTAATTAAAATATTTTGTAAAGGAAATAAAATTAATTTTTTTTAATTAAAAATTTTAATTAAATGAAAAAAATTTAGATATTCTATTTTTTACAAAATATCACATTTTAGATGATTTTTTATAAAATCAGATATCTTGAAAAAAAGTAAAAATTAATTATGGGCTTTCAATTAATTAAATAAAAAAATATTTAATCTAAATAAATTATTATTTTTCAAAATATATGAAACGAAAAATAAAATAATTAATTACCTTTAATCACTAACATTGCTGAAAAGTTGAAGAAAAAACTATGCATTTATAAATTTTATTGTTACGCATTAAAACAATAAAAGATGGCTTAACAAACCGAAATTTTTGAAATCGTGTATACAGAAATATGTTTAATTCTTTCAAATCGTGTGGCTTTTCGAAATTAATAAATTTATTTTAATTAAAAGAATTTTTGTAACTCTCAAAAATATTTTAAAAATCTAAATAAAAAAATTATTCACATATAAATTTCGCGGTCTCCATCACCAGTTTGTAGGCAATGTAATTAAATTCTGCGTGTTGGCAGTAAGTTTTCTTCCCCATCGAACAGATTAATTGCGGTATTGTAATAACTCGTACCATGGCAATTAATAAAAATAAGACACGTGACACTCTTTAGAATAATATATTATTTGATAGTTCGTAAAAAAAATTTTAAAAATAAAATTTTTTACAAATAATAATATAGCGATAAGAATTTTAAATATTTCTAAATTTCTTTACATATGTTTTGATAGGATTACAAAAAGATTCTGAATAATATTAAATCAAATGTAATGATTGAAAAAGATTTGGATAAGATTCTAAATATGATCAAATCAAAGTTAATGATTGAAAAAGATTTGGATAAGATCAAATCAAAGGTAATGATGAAAAAGATTTGGATAAGATTCTGGATAAAATTAAATCAAAATTAATGATTGAAAAAGATTTGAATAAGATTCTAGATAAAATCAAATCAAAATCAAATCAAAACTAATGATTGAAAAAGATTTGAGCCAGCTTATAAAAGGCACTTGGTGGCAGCATATCATATATCTCACATATCATATATATATATATATATATATATATATAGCTCACACAATGAGCTTTTAAGCCAAACACGCAACGCTGCCGCCACCGCGAGCCCAACGCCGCTCAGCTGCCACCGTCGCCGACCACCAATTCTCTCTCTCTCTCTCTCTCTCTCTCTCTCTCTCTCTCTCTCTCTCTCTTTTATATATATATGTGTGTGCATTGAGATTTTATTACCAGAGGATTAAAAATTTTAGGATCAAGAACAAGGAGAAAGTTTTGTCACGCCTAAGTCGAGGTGAGATGCTTAAGTATTATCTTGAACATAAATGCAGTATTATTTTGAATATAAATACATGTGAGATACTTAAGTATTATCTTGAACATAACTGCAGTATTATTTTGAATATAAATGCATGTATTACGTTTCAAATATGTTTTATATCCATGTTTTAAAGTATGAAAAAGTGTGATAGCATGATATTTTATTTAAATACTATGATATTTCTAAATATGCTATCTGTACCATTTTGAAAAGCCTGTGTATGTAAAACAAATATTTTGATAAATGTTATCGATATGATGGGATGTTTTCCAAAGTGCCAAGTTACAAGGGTTTTCGGGCCTTTATATCCCGTTAGGGGAGGTTGCCCAATTATGGGTGTTGTTACTCCTTATGGGGGAGGTTTCCTGTTGTGTAGGGATTTTTACCTTAAAGGCTTTGCAGGTTATAAGTCCTAAACAGCACATACCACTCGTGCTTGGTGGAGAGTGCCCTCATTCCATCACGTTGCTAATCTATGCATTGAGAATTGAGATTACGGTACCGTCAGAATTTCCGATCGTGAGGTTGACAACTATTTGGTCACTATTGAATATATGAGTTATGAATGAGACATGATTATTTTGCATTGTGGCGGTTATGCCAGAAACTTTATTTTGAGACAATGAATTCCATAATTTGTGGTTGTTGAGCTTAAAGTGCTATTTTTACAAAGATTGAGAAAAATTTGTTATAACTTGTGAGATTCTAAAAAAAAAAAAAACCTGATAAGCTTATTTCTGAAATTTTGTGACAAGTGGATGCAATATCTTACTTTTTTTTTTGAAAAGCATGATGTTTTAGTAGAATGACTATTTTTTTATCTTGTTCATTATAATACTAAATCCACTCTCATGTAATCTTTGTGGTTGCACATAACAGGAATGGCTAGAGTTGGTCTACCATAGTCGTCAAGTTTATAATTCTGGGCTCCTAGTTAATGTTTTTTTCTGTAAAATATACGTTGGTTTGGAGATACATGATAGCGTATCCGAAACATGTACAGTTGCTTGTTTCCTATAAATAAATAATTCTAATTTGATAATTTTGTTTGGTATACGCCGGTTTGGGTATACTTAAAAATATAATCATATCGTTTACAAGTACTACTCTTTTTGATGATTTTAGATTACATCGATTTTCTTAGCTGAATGCCTTTAGTAGAATTCATGTCTCACCTAAATGCCTTTAGTCACTACCTTAACTATAACGCGAAGGAAAAACTGTGCAATCTCATGATGTGATAATATTTTTTATCGATTTTGTGCTTTTAGAAAGGGGTGTGACATGTTTCGCAAGTACAAACCTCCTTTAAGAATAATCCTGAATAATTTTTTAGTATGGATCACTTCTCCATCTGAAGGATTCATTGCGAAGTAATTGATTTAGAATTAAGTGATGGTTAACACTTAGCTATATTTAATATTATTCTTTTCATCTGAGTTACTACTATTATGTACTAGACCGAAACTTTGTCAGGTATTTAATTTTACTTGGCAGGGCCAGTTACCTAGATAGTAAAATTAATAAGAAATAGCATGTCTGGACAAATGATGGATAGTAGATGTTCTCTCATCAAGGCATACTATTCACATGGTATCAGGCTACTGGTGAATTTTTTTCAAAATAGTAAAGGGAATCAAATTAAAATAAATTTAAAATTTTGCTCATCATAATTAACGATATTTTTAATTATGTGATTCTTAGAATTAAAATGACTTTCAACCCATTCGCTTCAATACTCAAAAAAAACAAACTTACGAGACCAAACTACGTTGACTGGAAACGAAATTTGGACATTATATTAACTGCCGAGAACTATAAATTTATATTAATTGAGATATGTTTACCGGTACCTGGGGGCAACCGAATAGGAAATTTAAGCCCATCAAAAGTGGCAGAATGGCTAATTAGATGGCTTGTTATTACATTTTGGCTTCAATGTCAGATGTTTTGCAACATTAGTATCAATCTATGCCCAGTGCCTATGGTATAATTATGTAGCTCAAAAAAATTGGGGATCAAAATCGTGCTACTAGATAGGTGGTTATAAAACCTCTAATGAATGTAAACATGGCTGAAAGCACCCCAGTAAGGAATCATGTTCTGAAGATGATCAGACTTCTGAATGAACTAGAGATCCTATGAGCTAAAATTGACGAAAAAACCCAGGTCGATATCATATTCCAGCCACTGCCTGAAAGTTTTACGTAACTCTGCCTAAACTATGCTATGTGCAAGCTCAGCTTTTCATTGGCCAAACTTCTTAAGGAACTTCAAGCAATCGATGGTATTTTTAGGAAGTCAAGTTCTGTGTATGCAGTAGAGACAGATTCTTCATCTAAGCTGAAAGACAAGAAAAAAAAAAGTTTAGACATAGGGAGGCACAACTCTAAAAGCAATTGAGGAACCAAAAGCTGGTGTGAAGAAGCCATGAGACAAATGCTATCAGTGTAACTAGTTTGGGTATTAGAAAAAGCAGTGTTCGATTTTTCTCAGTAAGTAGAACAAACCAGATAATTTCTATTTACTGGTGATTGAAATATATTTCGCGGTGTTATCTACCGAAACCTAGTATGAAGATATGGGAGGCACTAATCATGTTTACAATTCATTGTAGGGGTTTCAAAAAATTAGACAGCTTTGTGATGAAAAAATATACTTGCATATGGGCAATAATACAAGGGTGGCAGCAACTGTAGTAGCAGATATCACTCTCAACTTTAGTAGAAATAACAAACTATTTTTAAAAAATTATTTTTATGTACCTTCGATTAGAAAAAATTTAATTTCAGTTTCGAGATTAATAAATGACAAATATTCTGTTTATTTTGGTACCTCTATCGTTGTGAAAAATAATAAATATTTTATTTATTCTGGTATATTGGTGGATGATCAATATGTCGTATCTCCTATCTCTCCTACACTATAACTAACTGACTTAAATAACACATCTAATTTATTAATTAAGAGAAAGTTTTCTTCTTTAATTAACTAAACGTTTCTTTGGTACTTACGCTTGGGTCATATTAATCTAAAAAGGATCAACAGACTGGTAGCGGATGGGCCTTGAGTTAATTGGAAGTGGAGCCACTTTCAGTCTGTAAATCCTGCTTAAAGGATAAGATGACCAAAAGGCCCTTTTCGACCAAAGGCTATAGAGCTAAAGAACCGTTGGAACTAGTTCACTCTAATGTGTGTGGTTCTATAATAATTCGGGTTAGAGGCAGCTTTGAGTATTTCATCAATTTCATTGATGACTACTCAAGGTATGGATACATTTACTTGATACACCGTAAGTCTGAATGTTTTGAGAAATTCAAAGAATTCAAGGCAGATACAGATTAGTGTGTGGGTAAAAGTATCAAATCACTACGATCCGATCATAGTAAAAAATATCTCTTTAGAAAATTAAAGGATTACCTGTCATCAGAATGGATTATATCCCAGTTGACTGCACTTGGTACTCCGTAGCATAATGGTGAGCAGAAAAAATGAATAGAACACTTATGGAGATGGTAAGGTTGATGATGAGTTCAGGATTACTCGATTTCTTTTGGAGATTCGCTTTAGAGACAATTGTTTACATTTTGAACTTGGTACCTTCTAAATAAGTACCTTTTACTACCACAAAAATGTGGACAGGGTATAAACCTAGTCTGAAACACATTTGAATTTGGGTTGTCCAACACATGTGCTGAAAAGAAACACAAGTAAGTTGGAACCGATGATAGAAGTCTATTTCTTTATCGGGTATCCCAAGGAAACGAAATGTGATCTATTTTATAATCCTAAGGATCAGAAGGCCATTATAAGCACCAATACCCAATTCTTGAAAGATGATTATATTATGAACCACATGCCCAAAAGCAATATTATTCCAAAAGAACTGAGATGAAATATCAGTAGAACGGAAGAGGAACCATAAGTCACTAATATTCCATTGCATTGTTGTAGTGGAAAGATTATCGGGACATGTGAAAATCATGAATAGGGTGCTAATGTACAGGGTTCAGATTCTGCACAGCGTGTTACTGCTAGTACACAGATACAGGTAGTGCCTCGTCGCAGTAGCAGGCTGTTCATCAACCTAATCGGTATATGTTCTTGGGAGAGTCTTTGGACAAGATCTCGACAGAACTAGATACCGAGCCCTATAACTATAATGAAGCACTTCAGGACAAAAATGCAGATCTTTGGTAAAAGGCTATGAATTCTGAGATGGAATCTATGTATTCCAACTAGGTTTGAAAAGTTGTAGAACTACCCAAAGGGATAAAACCCATTGGATGCAAGTGAATCTACAAGAAAAGAGAACATACGGGAAGGTTGAAACATTCAAAGATAGGCTTGTTGCAAAAGAGTTCACGCAGAAAAAATAGATCGATTATGAGAAAACTTTTTTGCCGGTAACCATGCTTAAGTCTATCTGGATTCTTTTATCCATTGATGCTCATTTTGAATATGAAATTTGGAAAATGGATGTCAATATAGCTTTTCTTAACGGAAGTCTTGATGAGTATATTTATATAGTACAACTAGACGGATTCATTGCAAATGGCCAAGAGCACATATTGTGCAAGTTTAAGAGATCTATTTATGAACTTAAGCATGCATCGAGGTCTTGAAATACTCGATTTGATCAAGTCATTAAGTCTTGTAGTTTTGATCAGAGTCTAGATGAGTCCTGTGTGTACAAGAAGCGTAACTGAAGTATTGTGATCTTTCTAGTACTTGATATAAATGATTTCTTGCTCATCAAAAATAATGTGGGGGTATTATCTACGGTTAAAGTATGGTTATCTCGGTAGTTCAATATAAAGAACTTGAAAAAAACCAGTCACATCCTTGCGATCAAGCTTTTGCGAGATCAAAAACAAAATATGTTGGGCTTATCACAAGCAAAGTATATCGATGATATCCTTCCTCGTTTTAGCATGTGAATTCTAAGAAAGGGTTTCTCTCTTTCAGGTATGGAATGTTTTTATTTAAGAATTAGTGTCCTAAAACACCTGATAAGGTAGAGAAGATGAAGGCGGTTCCTTATGCTTCGGCAGTAGGAAGACTCATGTTTTGTACTATACCTGACATCTGTTTTGCCGTTGACATGGTTAGCAGATATGAGTCTAACTCAGGGCAGGAACATTGAATTGCAGTAAAGAATATAGTCAAGTACCTAAAAAGAAATAAGGATTATATATTAGTTTATCAGGTTGACAGTCTAGTACCTTTATGGCACACAAACTCAGATTTTCAGTCTGACAAAGATTCCCACAAGTTTACCTCAAGATTTGTGTTTACCTTAGGAGGTGGAGCTATTAATTGAAGGAGTATCAAGCAGTCATGCATTGTTGATTTCACCATGGAGGCCGAGTACGTGGCAGCTTCTGAAGCAGCTAAGGAGGTCGTTTGGCACAGAAACTTCCTGTTGAATCTAGACGTGATACCTTTAGTTCAATCAGCTATTACACTTTATTGTGACAATAGCAAAGCGGATGCAAACTCGAAGGAATGAAGAGTCCACAAGAAAAGAAATTACATTGAGCGTAAGTATCACATGATACGAGAAAATATTACAGAGAGGTGATGCTGTTATGATAAAATTGCATCAAGAGACAACCTTGCAGATCCTTTTACAAAGAGCTTAGCGGTTAAGACTTTTGGTAGTCATGTAAAGGGTATGAGAGTCAGATATATAGCAACATGATTTTGAGTGTAAGTGGGAGATTATTATGGTTGGTATACTAAAAATTATATTTTTAGTATTTAATTTAATTTTAATAAAATTAATTT